>JBBPBX010002246.1:0-88594 GCA_038048925.1 Garcialebias charrua | reverse complement strand
ACAGGAACAGAAAACATGCTGCCTTTGAATGACTTCACATTATCATTACCGGTAGTTGTGTTGCAGGGAGGAACGGAAACTAGCAAAGGGTTGCAAATCTTAGTTTACACGCTCACATATGCACAGGTCAGAAGTTTGTCTATGCTCAGAGTTGTCAATAAATGTATTGGTAAATATCACAAACATTTAGCCACTTTTTTATTTGTTGAAACTGGCTTCCAGTAATTTCCAAAATATTTAGGTTCAGTCCACACAGGAACACTGTATTTCACAAAAAATATTTTTCTTAATAAATATGACACACTCTGCAAAAATGTTTGAATTCCCACACAAACAGAAAATGACAGAGACACTGTAGTAACGAGACCAGGCATGTATGTGGCATAGTAATGTTGCCATCACAGGACATCACATACAAGGAAAAAAGGCATGAAGCACGTAGTTCAAACTGTAACCAGAAAAAAAAGACAAGACTATTGACAGGGACTTGTGTCAGTCCAAACTGTAACCAGAAGAAAAAAGACAAGACTATTGACATGGACTTGTGTCAGTCCAAACCTTCAGACAAACTGAACAACTTTAGGCAAAGTATCCAGTGAGGGTTGGCTTGAGGAAATTTCTCATGATGTGAAAAGGGTTCAGGAAAACTTGTTTGTACACAATTGTGGGTCTTTTAAAAACTATCCTCATTCCCCACATTTTTTAAATATATACTTGTGCACACCAAAGTTCATGCTCAATAATCCAGGGACAAACCTAACAATGTTAATTTTCTGATAAAAGATCAAAAGACTGGGTCGACATAGACATGAAGCTGGTGAAGGAAATAATGGGTCATATCATTGAGCCATTTACATATATATATGTAATCTATCTTTTTCAACTGGAATATTCCCAGACAATATGAAAATTGCTACGATTGTACCCATATTCAAAGACGGTGACAAGAGTATATTTAGTAACTATGAACCAATATCATTATTGCCACAGTTTACTAAAATATTAGAAAAAACTATTTGTGAATAGATTAGACCAATTCATTGACAAGCATAATATTCTGAGTAATAGTCAGTATGGATTCAGAGCAAAATTTTCTACATCAAATGCTATCATGGAATTAATGGAGCAAATAACCACTGCTGTTGATCAAAAGAGATATGGTCTTAGTATTTTTGTTGATTTGAGAAAGACATTTGATACTGTTGACCATACCATTCTTATTGAGAAATTATGTAAGTATGGTGTCAGAGGACCAGCATTGCAGTGGGTAACCAGCTATCTCACAAACAGAAAACAATTTGTACAAATTAATTATGTAAAATCTGACTTATGTAATATTACTTGTGGAGTCCCCCAGGGATCCATAATTGGACCAAAGCTATTTATTCTATATGTCAATGAGTTGGTTGAGGTGTCAGGACTTTTCAAATGTATACTTTTTGCTGGTGATACAACATTTTTTTGTTCGGTAAATTACCGTATGTGGATCAGTTTTTTTGAGTTTGTGAAGATGGAATTTGTAAAAATACAAAATTGGTTTAAGATTAATAAATTATCATTGAACTTAGATAAAACAAAGTACATGATATTCAGTGGAAAAAGGGAAACTGTAGATTCTCCACTCATGATTGATGGTGTTGAGATTTGTCTTGTGAGTGAAATGAAGTTTTTGGGTGTTATTGTTGACAATAAACTGACATGGAAACCTCATAAATTCTGTCAGGACAAAAATAGCTAAAGCAATTGTTGTATTATATAGAGTAAATAATCTGTTAAATGATAAAGCTCTGTACTCGTTATACAATACAATTATTCATCCATCCATCCATCTTCTTCCGCTTATCCGGGGTCAGGTCGCGGGGGTAGCAGCCTAAGTAGGGAGGCCCAGACTTCCCTCTCCCCAGCCACTTGGAGCAGCTCCTCCGGGGGAATCCCAAGGCGTTCCCAGGCCAGCCGAGAAACATAGTCCCTCCAGCGTGTCCTGGGTCTTCCTCTGGGTCTCCTCCCGGTGGGACATGCCCGGAACACCTCACCAGGGAGGCGTCCAGGAGGCATCCTAACCAGATGCCCGAGCCACCTCAACTGGCTCCTCTCGATGTGGAGAAGCAGCGGCTCTACTCCGAGTCCCTCCCGGATGACTGAGCTTCTCACCCTATCTCTAAGGGAGAGTCCAGCCACCCTGCGGAGAAAACTCATTTCAGCCGCTTGTATCCGAGATCTTGTTCTTTCGGTCATAACCCAGAGCTCATGACCATAGATGAGGGTGGGAACGTAGATCGATCGGTAAATTGAGAGCTTTGCCTTTTGACTCAGCTCTCTCTTCACCACGACAGACCGGTACAGCGCCCGCTTCACTGCGGACGCTGCACCTATCCGCCTATCGATCTCACGCTCCAGTTTTCCCTCATTCGTGAACAAGATCCCGAGATACTTAAACTCCTCCACTTGGGGCAGGACCTCCTCCCCGACCCGGAGAGGGCATGCTACCCTTTTCCGGCTCAAGACCATGGCCTCGGATTTGGAGGAACTGATCCTCATCCCGGCCGCATCACACTCGGCTGCAAACCGCTCCAGTGAAAGTTGTAAATCACGAACTGATGAAGCCAGTAGGACCACATCATCTGCAAAAAACAGAGAAGCGATTCTAAGGTCACCAAAACGGATCCTCTCAACACCTTGGCTGCGCCTAGAAATTCTGTCCATAAAAGTTATGAACAGAATCGGTGACAAAGGGCAACCTTGGCGGAGTCCAACTCTCACCGGAAACGAGCCTGACTTACTGCCGGCAATGCGGACCAAGCTCTGACACCGGTCGTACAGGGACCTAACAGCCCTTATCAAAGGGCCTGGTACCCCATACTCCCGGAGTACCCCCACAGAACCCCCCGAGGGACGCGGTCGAATGCCTTCTCCAAGTCCACAAAGCACATGTAAACTGGTTGGGCAAACTCCCACGCACCCTCCAGGACCCTGTTGAGGGTGTAGAGCTGGTCCAGTGTTCCACGACCAGGACGAAAACCACACTGCTCCTCCTGAATCCGAGGTTCGACTATCCGACGGACCCTCCTCTCCAGAACCCCTGAATAGACCTTACCAGGGAGGCTTAAGAGTGTGATCCCCCTATAGTTGGAACACACCCTACGGTCCCCCTTTTTAAATAGGGGAACCACCACCCCAGTCTGCCAATCCAAGGGAACTGCCCCCGATGTCCACGCGATATTGCAGAGTCGCGTAAGCCAACACAACCCTACAACATCCAGAGCCCTAAGGAACTCCGGGCGAATCTCATCCACCCCCGGAGCCTTGCCACCGCGGAGCTTTTTAACCACCTCGGCGACCTCAGCACCAGAGATCGGAGAACCCGACCCAAAGTCCCCAGGCTCTGCTTCCTCAGTGGAAGACGTGCCAGTAGGATTGAGGAGGTCTTCGAAGTATTCCGCCCACCGACTCACAACATCCCGAGTTGAGGTCAGCAGCACGCCACCTCCACCATAAATGGTGTTGGTCTCGTACCTCTTTCCCCCCCTGAGACGCCGGATGGTGGACCAGAATCGCCTCGAAGCCGTACGGAAGTCATTCTCCATGGCTCTCCGAACTCCTCCCACGCCCGAGTTTTTGCCTCAGCAAAAACAATTATTGTCCCACACATAATCTATTGTATTGATGCTTGGGGTAAAGCTTGTAAATCATTCACGGAAACTGTTTTTGTACTACAGAAGAGAGCAGTAGGAATAATTACCAGAAAGCACTATTGTCACCCTTCAAGCACATTATTTCACAAATTGAATTGTTGAAGTTCCATGACTTGGTGGATTACAATATCCTGTTGATTATGTATAGAGCTCATAAAAAATGAACTACCAGTGAATATACAAATGTTTTTTGTCAAACGTAAAAGTTGTTATAATCTTTTTTGTTCTTCCCCCCCCCCCTTTTATAGATGGCCACCCTTCTCACCTTACAGCCATCCTCTCACACCGATATGATTTTTTAAAAATTTTAATTTAAAATTTTTTAATAGAGAGAAAGGAAAGATAGAAAGTAAGACAACAAAACAACAATTATCCACAAAAAGAGCACAAGGCAAACACATCCAACCTCCGTCCGCAATCCTACAAAGCACATGACAGAACACAGCAACGAAACACACATGCATAAAGACTAATAATATTCATGATCTTGGAGTAGATTTCCATAAATAAACATACCCATACCTACAAATATAGTATACATACATATACATTCATATCACATATCCATCTACATATCTGCATATGATATCTACATATACATCCCTGCATCCATTTGTGTGTGGCTGTGAGCATGCATAAGTGAATAAGGTTCCTCCAATAGAACATTCAGTAGCGACCGTGAAGCATCAGTTGTTATAATCTTAAAGGAACAGAGATTTTTGTGAAACCATGATATAGAACTAGTTTAAGGGGTCAGTCAACCTCAATCAAAGGAATTGAACTTTGGAATAATCTGGAAACTGGTATTAAAAATGATAATCAATTACCATTTTTAAAAATATGATCAAAACAAATCCATCCATCCATTGTCTTCCGCTTATCCGAGGTTGGGTTGCGGGGGTAGCAGCCTAAGTAAGTAGGCCCAGACGTCCCTCTCCTCAGCCACTTGGAGCAGCTCCTCCGGGGGAATCCCAAGGCGTTCCAAGGCCAGCCGAGAAACATAGTCCCTCCAGCGTGTCCCGGGACTTCCTCTGGGTCTCCTCCCGGTGGGACATGCCCGAAACACCTCACCAGGGAGGCGCCATGGGGACATCCTAACCAGATGCCCAAGCCACCCCAACTGGCTCCTCTCGATGTGGAGAAGCAGCGGCTCTACTCTGAGTCCCTCCCAGATGACTGAGCTTCTCACCCTATCTCTAAGGGAGAGTCCAGACACACTGCGGAGAAAACTCATTTCAGCCGCTTGTATCCAAGATCTCGTTCTTTTGGTCACAACCCAAAGCTCATGACCATAGATGAGGGTGGGAACGTAGATCGATCGGTAAATTGAGAGCTTTGCCTTTTGACTCAGCTCTCTCTTCACCACGACAGACCGGTACAGCGCCCGCTTCACTGCGGACGCTGCACCTATCCGCCTATCGATCTCACGCTCCAGTTTTCCCTCATTCGTGAACAAGACCCCGAGATACTTAAACTCCTCCACTTGGGGCAGGACCTCCTCCCCGACCCGGAGAGGGCACGCTACCCTTTTCCGGCTCAAGACCATGGCCTCGGATTTGGAGGAACTGATCCTCATCCCGGCCGCATCACACTCGGCTGCAAACCGCTCCAGTGAAAGCTGTAGATCACGACCTGATGAAGCCAATAGGACCACATCATCTGCAAAAAACAGAGAAGCGATTCTAAGGCCACCAAAACGGATCCTCTCAACACCTTGGCTGCGCCTAGAAATTCTGTCCATAAAAGTTATGAACAGAATCGGTGACAAAGGGCAACCTTGGCGGAGTCCAACTCTCACCGGAAACGAGCCTGACTTACTACCGGCAATGTGGACCAAGCTCTGACACCGGTCGTACAGGGACCTAACAGCACATATCAAAGGGCTTGGTACCCCATACTCCCGGAGTACCCCCCACAGAACCCCCCGAGGGACGCGATCGAATGCCTTCTCCAAGTCCACAAACCACATGTAAACCGGTAGGGCAAACTCCCACGCACCCTTCAGGACTCTGCTAATGGTGTAGAGCTGGTCCAGTGGTCCACGACCAGGACAAAAACCACATTCCTCCTCCTGAATCCGAGGTTTGACTATCCGATGGACCCTCCTCTCCAGAACCCCTGAATAGACCTTACCAGGGAGGCTTAAGAGTGTGATCCCCCTATAGTTGGAACACACCCTACGGCCCCCCTTTTTGAATAGTAGAACCACCACCCCAGTCTGCCAATCCAAGGGAACTGCCCCCGATGTCCATGTGATATTGCAGAGTCGCGTAAGCCAACACAACCCTACAACATCCAGAGCCCTAAGGAACTCAGGGCAAATCTCATCCACCCCTAGGGCCTTGCCACCGCAAAGCTTTTTAACCACTTTGGTGACCTCAGCACCAGAGATTGGAGAGCCCGACCCAAAGTCCTCAGGCTCTGTTCCTCAGTGTAAGACGTGCCAGTAGGATTGAGGAGGTCTTCGAAGTACTCCGTCCACCGACTCACAACATCCTGAGTTGAGGTCAATAGCACACCACCCCCACTATAAATGGTGTTGGTCGCGTACCACTTTCCCCCCCTGAGACGCCAGATGGTGGACCAGAATCGCCTCGAAGCCACACGGAAGTCATTCTCCATGGCCTCTCCGAACTCCTCCCACGCCCAAGTTTTTGCCTCAGCAACCACCCGAGCCGCATGCCGTTTGGACTGCCGGTACCTATCAGCTGCTTCGGGGGTCCCACAGGCCAAAAAGGCCCAATAGGACTCCTTCTTCAACCTGACAGCATTCCTCACCATCGGTGTCCACCACCGGGTTTGAGGTTTGCCGCCACAACAGGCACCAACAACCTTGCGGCCACAGCTCCGATAAGCTACCTCGACAATAGAGGTGCGGAACATGGCCTACTCGGACTGTCCCCCGACTCCCTCGGAACGTGTTCAAAGCTCTCCCGGAGGTGGGAGTTAAAGCTCCGTCTTACGGGAGACTCTGCCAGACGTTCCCAGCAGACCTTCACAATATGTTTGGGTCTGCCAGGTCTGACCGGCATCCTCCCCCACCATCGGAGCCAACTCACCACCAGGTGGTGGTCAGTTCGTTATGGATAATCCATGACAAGCACAGAAGTCCAATAACAGAACACCTCTCGGGTTCAGATCAGGGGGGCTGTTCCTCCCAACCACACCCCTCCAGGTCTCACTGTCATTGTCCACGTGAGCGTTGAAGTCCCCCAGTAGAACAAGGGAGTCCCCAGGAGGCACACTCTCCAATACCCCCTCCGAGGACTCCAAAAAGGGTGGGTAATCTGAGCTGCCGTTTGGCGCATAGGCACAAACAACAATCAGAGCCCATCCCCCCACACGTAGGCGAAGGGAGGCTACTCTCTCGTTCACCGGGGTGAACCCCAACGTACAGGCACCAAAATGGGGGGCCACAAGTATGCCCACTCCTGCTCGGCGCCGCTCACCAGGGGCAACTCCAGAGTGGAAGAGTGTCCAACCCCTCTCAAGGGAACTGGTTCCAGAGCCAGAGCCATGCATTGAGGTGAGTCTGACTATTTCTAGCTGGAACCTCTCAACCTCACACACTAGCTTAGGCTCCTTCCTCACCAGAGAAGTGACATTCCACGTCCCAATGGCCAGCTTCTGTAGCCGAGGATCAGACCGCCAGGGTCCCCGCCCTCGGCCACCACCCATCCCACATTGCACATCAAAACAAATATGACGTGCCACGGGAAAAGTAAGAACAAGTCGCGTACACTCTAACTGAGAAAAAATCAATACATAAACCTTCAAGTTCTGAGAAATTAGTGAAAATCGTTTTTGTTTTTGTGCAAAATATACTAGTTGAAGTTGTGAAGAAACCATCCCATGCTTTAAAAATGTTTAAATGTTTTTAAACATACTTGAGACCAGGTGTTTTGGTCAAAGTTGACTGATAAATCTGTCTCCCATTTTGCAACAGGAAGCGTTATGGAGTCATCGATTCTAGTCAATTTCTTGTATATTTTAAATAACAATGTGGGTTGTATAAGATTAATGAATTCTGACATACATGTTGGTGTCTCTAACAATTCTCTATTAAGCTTAAATTTCTTTTTTACAATAGACTTAATTTGTTGATATTCTAAGAAGTATTTGTTATCAATGCCATATTGTATTATTAATTCCTTAAATGAAATAAAGTCTACACCATCAAATATGTGTTCCAGACGTTCAATTCCCTTAGTTGTCCAACCTGAGAAACTTTAAACATATTATTTTCTTTCTGTATGTCAGGATTGTTCCAGATGGATGTTTGTCTGCATGGGAGTAGTGAAGACTTTGTCATTTTCAGATACTCCCACCATGTTGTCAGAGATGAGCTAATACTGATACTTTTAAAGCAGACATGTTTTTTTTATATTAATACTAATAAATGGCAGATCTGAAACCCTAATATTATTACAGTTCTGTTTCTTTCCATTCCTCCCCACCTTTTCTAATTCCACCGATGCCATATTCTGACATCAGTAAACCTAATATTATTACATAAAGTTTGCTCTATGTCTAACCAAGTAACATCTAGTGCATTTGGATTTAGCCACTTTGAAATATATTCTAACCTATTTGCTAAATAGTAGTGATAAAAGTTTGGAAGTTCTAATCCTCCGGTTTCTTTAGATTTCTGTAGTGTTTTTAAGCTAATACGTGGAGTTTTATTTTTCCAAAGGAATTTAGATATGAAAGAATCCAAGGACTTAAACCATTCATTTGAAGGTTTATTAGAAATCATTGAGAATAAATCATTTATTCTCGGCAGGACCATCATCTTCACTGAGGCAATTCTTCCCATAAGTGAAATGGGTAGAGATTTCCATCTAGTAAGATTGTCTTCAATTTTCTTTAAAAGTGGTATACGATTTAATTTTATCAAGTCTTCTAATCTATGAGAAATTTTAATACCCATGTATGTAATGTTACCTGATTGTAGTTTTCCATTTAAAGAAGTATTAAACACACAATTTATTAAAAGAGCTGTAGATTTTGATCAATTTATAGAATTATCAGAAACTTGTGAGAATGAGTTTATTAATTCGATAACATTAGATATAGAGTTTTCTGAGTTTTGAAGAAAGAGTAAAACATCGTCAGAATAAAGACTAATTTTGTGTTCTATATTTTTACACTGTATGCCTTTAATGTCAGCAGTTTGCCTTATTGCTGTTGCTAAAGGTTCAATAAACATAGCAAATAATGCGGGTGAAAGTGGACATCCCTGTCTTGTGCCCCTCTCTAAACAAAAGCTTGAAGATATTTGATTATTTGTTCTGACACATGCTTTTGGTGAGTTATATAATATTTTTAACCAATTAATAAAATAGTTTCCAAATCCAAATTTAATCAAGGTAGCATATAAAAAATTCCAATTTACTCTATCAAATGCCTTTTCTGCGTCTAAAGATAAAATAGCTGTTTCAATATTTTTACTATATGAATACTCTATTAAATTATATAATCTGCGAGTGTTTGTAGTGGAGTGTCTTCCTTTTATAAATCCAGTTTGATCTGGATGAATAATGAAAGGAGTTATCCTCTCTAATCTTTCAGAGAGGACTTTACAAATTATCTTAACATCGACATTAATAAGAGAGATGGGACGATAACTGGTAGGCAATACTGGGTCCTTGCCTGATTTTAAAAGGAGACTAATGTTGGCTGAGTTCATATGTGTTGGAAGCCTGCCATTTTCTTCCGACTTTAATAGCATTCTGTAAAATATTGGATCCAATATACAGTATTCCAAAATTCTTTATAAAATTCTGCTGGATAACCAGATTTTTTATTTGGCATTTTTTTATGGCTTCATGGAGTTCTACTGATGTTAATGGTGAGTCTAGGTCTGATGATTGACTACTGTTTAATTTTGGAAGTGTTACTCTATCCAAGAATTGATTGATATCCTCATCTGTTGGATTTATTTGTGGAGTGTATAGTTTTATAAAAATCTCTAAAAACACTGTTTACTTTTCCCTCATCATAAGTTATATTTCCATTTGTGTCTTTAATACCATATATAGAGGTTTTTTCTTTGTTTAATTTGAGTTGTTTGCTAAAAAGCTCCCTGATTTATTACTGTGTTTAAAATGTTCTAACCGAAGCCTTTCTACCAAGAATTTGTTCTTTTTATCAATAAATTCATTTAATTCTAACTTTGTCTTGCATAGTTTTTTCTGTATATCCTCTCCTTGTATACCTTCTAGTAAATTTATAGATTTCTCTAATTCCTCAATACTTTTATTTTCTTTTTTCTTTTTATTTGTTGAATAGGATATTATTTTTCCTCTCATAACTGTCTTCCCAACCTCCCAGAGTGTACATGCTGATGTTCCTGGCAAGTCATTAAACTCTAAATAAAATGTCCATTCTTTTTTTAAATATTGTATAAATTCTTCGTCTTTTAGCAGTGAGGTATTTAATCTCCAGTTTATATTTTTTCGGTTTGCTTTATTATTAACTTAATTTAGTGTAACTGGTGCATGATCGCTGACAGCAATTGGGTGTATCTTAGTGTCTGAAATGTTTGTCAGTAATGAATTGCTTACTATGAAATAACCCAGACGAGAATAAGATTTATGCACATGTGAAAAGAAATAATATTCTCTGCTATCAGGGTGAAAAGAACGCCATGTATCGCAAAGTCCATAATCATTCATGTACTGTTTAATTATATTTATAGATTGCCAGCCTTGTTGAGCTCCCACTGTATTTAGCCTGTCAATTTTATCATCTAAACCCAAGTTAAGGTCACCTCCCATTACCATAGCACAGTCCATGTGGTTTGATAGAATAGAAAAGAGATCATGGTGAAAAAAACGGCGTCGTCCACATTTAATAATAATAATAATAATAATAATAATAATAATAATGAATTCAATTTATAACGCGCTTTTCATTAGTGAAAATCTCAAAGCGCTACACACATTGAATGCTACACACATTCATACAACGGTAGCGGCAGACTACCATGCAAGGTGCTTTCCAGTCCTACCGGGAGCAACTTGGGGTTAAGTGTCTTGCCCAAGGACACAACAACACATGGTGTGGGGAACCGAGATTCGAACTGCCAACCTTCCGATCGGGGGATGACTGTCATTACCACTATGCCACGGCCGCCCCTAAATGTACATTTGACCCATATACACTAAAAATACAATATTTTTGACTGAGTATGGATAATTTTAATATTATGTATCTACCATGAGGATCTATAATTGTGTCTAATATTATGAAGTTAACATTTTTATGGATAAGTATTGCCACATCCCTTTGTCTCGAGTTATAGCAGGCTGAAAATACATCAGGAAACTCAGCAGATTTTAGCTCATCCACAGTTGATTGTAATTTATGAATTTCTTGGAGTAACACAACATCTGCCTTTAATCTTTTAATCTTGTCATAGATTCTATATTTTTTATGTTGGCTACTGGCTCCATTAATATTCCATGTGACAAACCTTAAAGTGCTCATACTTGTGTTTGTGAGAATATAGATAAACCACACCCATTATAACAAATATATAAAAATAAAATAGGATAAAAAACACAGGTACAAACGTAATCCTTGAGGGTTGACTATTTATCATTAAGAAATAATCTAAGTGTTGTTCTAGAATAGACATCATGGTTATGTTTCTTAAGAGGTACATGTGTGGACTGGCATGGGTATATCTGCCCTTGTGCCTGCGTGCTAACAAATGATATAGAGAAGACAAAAGAAAGAGACAAACAAGATAACATTAAAACAAAAACAAACAAGCAAAAAACAACAACAAAATCAAACAATAACCACTGTGTCATTTACCTTCACCAGTGCAGACACCGAGCTGTGCTTTAAATTTCATTTACAAATACCAATTAATTCACTTCCAGTGTAACAAGCATTAAACCATGACTATTCAACTAAACAACCCACGGGCCACAATCATCAAAAGCCAAACGCTCAGGAGTTATTTCTCAGTACTTCTTATCAATAAATATATTTATGTTATGAATACAACTATTATACTGTATTTTTATTTTTTTTGTTCCCATTGATGGACCACTTAGTTCACCAGCGAGTCAGACTTGGCCCGCGGAACGCATGTTGAACAGCCCTGCTCCAAACCTACCTGCCAACCAACCATATACTAACCTGTTGTTCCTCTAATACAGCCACAGAGTGACGCCCGGCTCCCTGTACAACTGACCATTAACATACAGCCTGTCAACAGATACAGAAGCCCTGGCTCCTTCAGAAATAAATTTCTTCCTGATAGGGAACAAAACGCGTCTTCTGTCTATATTTCTTTTGGGAATTGATTAACGCTATATTTCGTCCCCCCTCAGTTCTCTGCCCTGTCTGATAACCTGCATTTTCTGTTTATAATGCTCAAATTTAACCACCATTGCTCGTGGACGCGAGTTATCCGACCTTTTAACTCCGACCCTGTGAACGCGATCGAAAGTGATTGATCTTACAGTTTCGCTCAGGACTTTAAGCTGGTGTTCAATGAAGTCTCGGATCATAGCTTCAGCGTCCTCTCCCCCCCTTGCTCTGATATCCTAGAAAAAAACAAGATTATCTCTCATGCTTCTGCTCTATAGATCCAGGATGGACTCTTTGAATTTCCTGCTTTCACCGGATATCCGCGTGACCTGCTCTGTTAAATTTTTCACGCCGCCCCGCAGTGGTTGGTTCTCTGCAGCGAGTGACGTCACCTGGGCGTGACTGAACTCCAAGGGTTCTCTGAGTTTTTCAAATTCTTTGTGCAAAACTTCAACTAACAAAAAGTCTTGCATCCAAACTAGATAGTTTTTTATCAATCGATTCTAATATCTCCGTAAAACTCTTCTCTGGGGACCCGGATGCACCCGGAGAACTCTCTGAACGCGTGCGTTTAGATATCTGTGTGGGCGTGGTGTTGTCTTTTGTCTCACCCATCTCGAAACTGTCAAAACACTGGTCCAGAAAATTCTCCAAGTCACTCACCGTCTCCTCGTCCAGTTTTTTGAATCAGCAGGTAGAGGTTAATACCAACAATATTTTTATGTTATGATTTAATATATTGGCTTACCTGAATTTAATCGTGTTTATTTAGTTTACCTGTATCCTGCCATGAAACACGTAGCACAGCTCTCACCAGACCTCAGCCGTTCATCACCAGGTGCAAAACCTACAGGCCAGTAGCATAACCCTCACCCTGATAGTCAGTAAATGCTTAAAAAAAACTGGTCATTACCCATATCAGAACAACTATCATCAACAACGAGGACCCTGACCAGTACACATACCGTGAGAATCGATCAACAGAGGACACCATCTCCTCTGTGGTCCACACTTCTCTCACCCACCTGGAGCAGAAGAACTCCTACGTCTATATCCTCTTTGTGGACTTCACATCTGTCTTCAATACCATGATCCCCCAAATTGTGATGGACAATCTACTTACACTAGGACTAAGCCCCTCCATTTGCAACTGGAGTCAGTGAGGATCCACAACTTCTCCTCCATCATAACCCTCAGCATTGCCTCCCCTCAGGGATGTGTGCTGAAACCTCTTCTTTTCACTTTGCTCACATATGATTGTGTACCTACCCATCCAGGCTGTCACATTGTAAAGTTTGCAGATTATATAGCTGTGGTGGGAGGCATCACAAACAATGACGAGCCCAGCTGCAGGCAGGAGATGGAACACCTGGAGAGCTGGTGCAAGGAGAATAACATTCACATCAATGTGAAGAAGATGAAGGAGATCATTGTGGACTTCAGAAGGAACAAACACATCCACCTCAACTGGCTCGTCTTGACATGGAGATGCAATGGCTCCACTCTGAGTCTCTCTCAGATGACCAAGCTTCTCACACTATCTCTAAGGGAGAGCCCAGATATCCTGCGGAGAAAACTCATTTCAGCCGCTTGTATCAGAGATCTCGTTCTTTCGGTCACAACCCAAAGCTCATGACCATAGATGAGGGTATGAATGTAGATTTTCCGGTAAATTGAGAGCTTCGCCTTTTTACTCAGCTCTCTCTTCACCACAACAGACCAGTACATCGCCCACTTCACTGCAGATACCGCTCCTTTACACCTAGCAATCTCTCGCTCAAATTTTCCCCTATTCTTGAACAAGACCCCAAGATACTTAAACTGCTCTCACCAGGGGCAACTCCAGAGTGGAAGAGTGTCCAACCCCTCTCAAGGAAACTGGTTCCAAAGCCAGAGCCATGCATTGAGGTGATTCAGACTATTTCTAGTCAGAATTTCTCAACCTTACACACCAATTCAGGCTCCTTCCCCACAAGAGATGAGACATTCCACATCCCAATTGACAGCTTCTATAGCCAAGGATCAGATCTGCCAATGTCCTTGCCCTTGGATACCACCCATCCCACATTGCATCTGACCCCTTTGGCCCCTCCCACAGGTGGTGAGACCATGGGAAGGGGGAACCACATCTCCTCTTCGGGTTAAGCCTGGTCGGGCTCCAGGGGTAAAAGCCAGGCCACCAGGCACTCACCATCGTGCCCTACCTCCAGTCCTGGCTCCAGAGTGAAGCCCTGGTGACACATATCTGGGCAAGTAAACATTGTTTCCCTTAATGTGCTCTTATTTGGCCTTCAAGACCTCAATGGTAAAATTGGTCTGTCTTACCCATTCATTTAGCAGCTGCGTCTGTGTCTTCTGAAGGATCTTGCTTGCCTGGTGCCCGCTGACTGACAATTTCAGTTCCAGGCTCTTGGGAATAATGCCACTTTGTCTGCATCTAAGGTTGAATCGCAAGTGGTTCCTGTAGTCTGCCCTCTTCCTAGCTGTTTTCTCAAACTCTAACAAGCATCCTTCAAGCATGAGCATGCATCAGGGTATTGTTTCCATAAATTTTAATCATCATAAGGAGTCTTTGAGACCTTTACTTTACTAAGTCAAATGTTCTTTTCAAGCTTATCTAAAAAAGTTGTCTGGTCCTTTGGGCATTCAAAAAACAAAACAAAAAAAATTGTAGAAACTTTCACACGGAAAGATTTAAAAAAATGGAAGGCTGGCTTTCTTGGACTGTGAAGTCTCAGTTTCTGATGGAGGACATTTGCAAACTGAGGTGTACCTCAAATCCACCTACACAGACCAGTATTTGCAGTTTGACTCCCATCACCCTCTGGAGCACAAGTTAGGAGTCATCAGGACTCCCTACCCCAGAGCAGACAATGTCCCCACTAACTCAGGAATCAGGCAGAAAGAGAAATTCCACACAAGACAGACTCTAGAGCAATGTGGATATCCTAACTGGGCCTTCCTGAAAGCAGAGAAGAAACCCAAACAGGACTCCAGCCAGCCATCAGGTGAAAAGGAGGAACTCAGACCTAGACCAGTGGTCGTTCCATATGTTGTGGGAGTTTCAGAGAAATTAAGATGTGTATTTTCTAAACATAACATCCCAGTGGCTTTTAAACCCCAAAATACATAACAGCAAAGACTGGTCCATCCCAAAGATCCAGTCCCCCAGAACAAACAGAGTATTATTGCAAATGCTGTTCAGTGTCAGGAGGGCTGTGATCAGTCTTACATCGAGGAAATTAAACAGCCACTTGCCAAAAGGATTCATTCATTCAACCTTTATTTATACAGGCTATCCTCGTTGAGTTACGGGGACTCATTTACAAGAGGGACCTGTCTCACTCACACCAAACAACCATCCACTCTCTCACTCACACCTAGGGTCAATTTAGAGTCACCAATCAGCCTAACATGCATGTTTTTTGGTCTGTGGGAGGAAACCGGAGTACCCGGAGGAAACCCACGCATGCACGGGGAGAACATGCAAACTCCACCCAGAAAGGCCCCCGGACCGGGATTTGAACCGGCAACCTTCTTGCTGAGAGGCAGCAGCTCTACCAGTTGTGCCACCGTGCTGCCAACATCATCAACATCAACATCATCAGGTCAGGACTCTGCAGTCTACACTCATCTCCAGGCCAGCGGTCACTCTTTCAGGGATGAAGATGTTCACATCCTTGATAGAGAGGAACAATGGTTTGAGAGAGGAGTAAAGGAGGCCATCTTTGTGATAAGAAACCGTCCATCATTAAACAGAGGTGGAGGCCTCCAGGTTCAACTGTCCCCCTCTTACAATGCTGTTATTGCTAGTATCACTCAGCCCCTTGTGAATAGCAAACAACCATCGGGTGCTAATGATACATTGTTAGGCTGATGGTTCTACTTAATCATATGACCAGATGGTTTTGGCTGTCAGCAACAAACTGGTCCACTATGAGAAGGTGCCATTTATCAGACTGAGCTGAATAAAGCACCTCAGACTGAATAAGTCTTTTGGACGAAAGACGAAACTTTTCTACAATTTTTTCATTTTCTTTTTTGGATATCCAGAGGACCAGATTTAACTTTTTAAATTTTTTTATACATGGATTATTGAGCGTTTTGGTGGCCTTAGAATCACTTCTTTGTTTTTTGCAGATGATGTGATCCTATTGGCTTCATCAGGTCGTGATCTACAGCTTTTGCTGGAGCAGTTTGCAGCCGAGTGTGATGCGGCCGGGATGAGGATCAGTTCCTCCAAATCCTAGGCAACGGTCTTGAGCCGGAAAACGGTAGAGTGCCCTCTCGGGGTTGGGGAGGAGGTCCTGCCCCAAGTGGAGGAGTTTAAGTATCTCGGGGTTTTGTTCACAAATGCGGGAAAACTGGAGTGTGAGATCGATAGGTGGATAGGTGCAACGTCCGCAGTGAAGCGGGCGCTGTACCAGTCTGTCGTGGTGAAGAGAGCTGAGTCAAAAGGTAAAGCTCTCAATTTACCGATCCATCTACGTTCCCACTCTCATCTATGGTCATGAGCTTTGGGTTGTGACCAAAAGAACGAGATCTCGGATACAAGTGGCTGAAATGAGTTTTCTCCGCAGGCTGTCTAGACTCTCCCTTAGAGATAGGGTGAGAAGCTAACCATCTCGGAGGGACTCAGAGTAGAGCCGCTGCTTCTCCACATTGAGAGGACCCAGTTGAGGTGGCTCGGGCATCTGGTTAGGATGTCTCCTGGATGCCTCCCGGGTGAGGTGTTCCAGGCAGGTACCATCGGGAGGAGACCCAGAGGAAGACACAGGACATGCTGGAGGGACTATGTTTCTTGGCTGGCCTGGGAACACCTTGGGATTCCCCTGGAGGAGCTGGCCCAAGTGGCTGGGGAGAGGGAAGTCTGGGCTTCCTTACTTAGGCTGCTACCCCCACGCCCCGACCCCGGATAAGCGGAAGTCAATGGATAAATGATGGCTTATTGAGCATGCATCAGGATATTTTGAACCACTTTGGCCAAGATTGCCTCAAACTTGTTAGAGTGTTTGAGGAAACAGCAAGGAAGAGGGCAGACTACAGGAACCACATGTGATTCAACCTCAGATGCAAACAAAGTGGCATCATTCCCAAGAGCCTGCAACTGAAATATTCTATCAGCGGGCAACAGGCAAGCAAGATCCTTCAGAAGGCACACACCCTTCTGCTGATTGAATGGGTGAGATGGACCAAATTTTCTATTCAGGCCTTGAAGGCCAAAGAAGAGCACATTAAACAAAAACTAACAACATGCCTAGATCAGACCACACTTCAGCAAGTTATGGACTGTACAGATCAGGCACACTTAGCATAGCATGTCAAATCCTAGACTCGACAACAAAACAAGTTTATCTTACTGATAACTCATCAAAACCATCACAATTCTAATTACCACACACTCAGTGAAAACCAACACTCCGGTAGACAGTTACACGACAGGGAGACAGATAAGTGGGAGAAGAATTTATCTGACAGACAGCTCACCCAGCCAGAGACAGAGATTATTGCCAGGGGACTGAGCTTTGCTGTTATGCCAAGTAGCATTCCTCTGGTGTAGATGATCACAGCCAATGAGTCAGCCATCAGAAACAACAAAATTAAAGAGTTTGAAGCAGAACAACTCAGAATCAAAGTTTCAGCCTGCCTTAGCAATGCCAAAGCACCACCTTCCAACATCAGTAGAGAGGATAGGGATGCACTCACCACTCTTAGCAAGGACAAAAACGTCTTTATACTTCCAGACAAAGGAAGTTGCACAGTGATTTTGAACCAGAAAAAGTTTCATGAAAAAGTTACGACACTCCTTAGTGATTTAACCACTTATGAGTCACTGAAACAAGATCCAGGAAGTGGTTACAAGAATAAGCTGATAGATTGCCTGAAAAATTCGGAGCAGGACACGGCTATTGACTGTATTCTGTACCACAAACCAATTGCATGATTAACTCAGTCACTTACAATGTTTCTAAATATCTGGCATCTGTACTAATCCCTTTAGTTGGCAGCTCAGAACATCACATACAGAATACCATGGACTTTGTGGATAATGTGAGGAATGCCATCATGGAGACTGATGAAACAATGGTCTCTTTTGATGTCATATCACTCTTTACGTGCATTCCTGTTAATGAGGCAGTAGAGGTGGTCTGTTTAAGGTTAAAATCAGACACCACTCTGAGCAGCAGGACCACAACTGTATCAACTCTTGAAACTGTGCCTGCAGTCAACCTACTTCACATATGGGGAGCAATATTATAGGTAGAAACATGGGTGTACTATGTGGGTCTCCAGTTTCTCCTTATGTTGCCAACCTGTACATGGAGGAGGTAGAAAAGAGAGCCTTGATGTCCTTTTCAGGGAAACCACCAAGTCATTGGTTCAGGTATGTTGACGACACCTGGGTTAAAATTAAATATCAGGAAGTCCAACATTTCACTGATCACATCAGCTCTGTTGATAAATATATCAAGTTCACTTGAGAAGATGTAAAAAAATGGTAGGCTGGCTTTCTTGGACTATGAGGTCTCAGTTTCTGATGGAGGACATTTGCAAACTTATGCCAAATTTACACTACATGCGTTCCGGCTCCGCCCCGCTCCGACCTCCGCTGCAAATACGCACCCATTATAATCAATCAGCGTTTACACTGACTCCGCACGGCGGCGGCGAGCGGACGGCAGTCTGTCAAAATTAGAACAGATCCTATTTCTGCCGGACGCCGGAGCTGTGCCAGAGTCAATTTTAAAGATTACGGGACTTCCGGTTGAGCGAATGAGAGGGTAGGACGCGTTCAAGCTGAGCTCCCGCAGCAACTTATAATTGCTATTTTTTTGGCACATTTTTGATGGTTTAACACGTCTTCTCAGTATTTATTCTTTTTTTGGCCGCTATTATAACCCGTCTCAACTCTCAAGTGTCGGCTTTTGACCAAGATGCCTCCGAAACTTAAATCATCTGCACAGAAGTCGGCGTCTCCACCACGCGTTGACACACCCTCCTGCACGGAGGAGCACTTTGACAGCTCCGCTGCTTTCAAAGCCGAGCTGCTGTCAGCTCTGCGGGTTGAAATGGCAGCTATTTTCAAGACAGAACTCCAAGCAGCTTTCACTGAAAACTTATCGAATATAAAAGCTGAGCTCCTCGCAGTGAAGTCGGAATTAACCAGCAGTATTTCAACCATTCAGCTGGATGTGCGTGCGTTGAAGGACACCGTGGGCGCGCTGGAGACGTCATGCTCCACATGCTCCGATGACATCACCTCCTTGCAGGCTACAGTGGAACAGCTGTCCGCTGACTTTAAAAGACTGGACACTAAGTGTGATGAACTTGAAGCAAGATCACGTCGTAATAATTTGCGGCTGATAGGAATTTCTGAAGATTTCTCCATTTCATCTACATCTGTTTCCACGTTGCTTAAAGATGCGTTTCAGCTGGAGAAGGAGCCGCTGGTGGACCACGCCCATCGCACTTCCCAACCAAAACCTAAATCTGGTGAGAGACCTCGTCCTATAATTGTTCGCCTGCATTATCTTTCTGACTGTATGGACATATTGCGACGAGCCAGGACCCAGCAGCGGATCATGATGGGTGACACACGTTTGTCTGTTTTCCCTGACCACACGCCGAGGACGGCACGTGCACGCGCGGCTTTTAATGAGGTTCGCCGGCAGCTGCGGGAGATCCCTGGGATCAGTTTTGGACTGCTCTATCCAGCGCGACTTCGGGTCACGCATAACGGCACAGAGAGGGAGTTTACTTCACCAGAAGAGGCCACTGTCTTCATCAACTCACTGAAGACTTAAAACTTTCCAAAGATGTGCCACATTGATGAATCCTGATGAGCTTGTGGGAGCTCAAACTGCAGCTTTTCTGCTACTACGTTGCTACAAACCGTAAGCATAAACTTTAGAGTTTTGACTCCGTCTGGAGTCTGCACTGGGTACTCCATCGTTTGGGGATGGGGTCGTTGTAAGTGCTGTGGGGAGGGGGGTGGTGGGGGGTGTTTATTTGTTTTATTTTATTCTCTTTTTTTTGGGTGTGTGCATTTTGTTTTGTGTGGGGAGCATTGCATTATATTCAGATTGTTTTTGTGCCTTTTTCTCCAATTCATTTGAAATATGTCTAATGATAATAATGTGAATATTCCACAAATGGGCTCTTCTGTGAGATTTTTGAGCTGGAATATTAAAGGTATGGGCAGCCCAGTTAAGAGGTCAAAAATTTTTGCCCATTTGAAACGTCTCAAAGCTGATCTAGTGTTTTTACAGGAAACCCATATGCGTATCAAAGATCAGCTCAGGCTAAAATGTTCTTGGGTTTCTCAGGTGTTTCATTCAAATTTCAATTCTAAAGCCAGGGGGGTTGCTATTTTAGTTGGTAAATCTATTCATTTCTCAGCTTCTAAAGTTATATCAGATAAAAACGGCAGATATTTAATCGTTTCTGGTACTTTATTTCATATCCCAGTTCTGCTAGTTAATATATATGCTCCTAATTTTGATGATCCAAGATTTATGAATAAACTATTTGAATCTCTTCCTTCTTTAGACAATAATTTCGTCATAGTAGGCGGGGATATGAACTGTGTCACCGACCCCAATTTAGATAGGTCTCACCCACGCAGATTGGTTCCATCATTAATGGCTAGATCACTTTCGGATTTTATGTCAAAAAATGGATGTGTTGATCCTTGGAGATTTTATAATCCCCAAATCAAGAAATTTTCTTTTTTTTTCCCATTTACATCAGTCTTTCTCTCGTATTGATTATTTTTTTGTTGACACTAAGCTGTTACCAAATGTTCTATCTGTTGATTATCAGCCTATTGTAATTTCTGATCATGCTCCTCTTTCATTAGATATTAAGTTTGCTTTTCAACATCGGTATGTCACACCTTGGAGATTCAACCCCCTTCTTCTTTCAGATGAAAAGTTTAATACATTTATTTCAGCTCAAATTGATGATTTCATTACAATAAACCAAAACGAGAATGATCCAATCTCATATTCTTTACTATGGGAATCACTAAAAGCGTTTTTACGAGGGCAAATAATTTCATATTCCGCCCATTTGATTAAGATGCGTAAGGCTAAATTGCTAGAACTGAGTGTTAATATTACTAATCTTGATCAACAAATTGCTGACTCTCCCTCACCTAGTTTATTTAAACAGCGGGTTGACTTACAAACTAAATTTGATCTTATCACCACCAATGAGGCAGAGCGTCTTCTTTTACGATCACGTTCTACTTATTATGAACATGGGGACAAGGCTAACCGATTACTCGCTCATCAGCTGCGTCGTCGGGCAGCTTCGCAGATGATCCCACAGATAATGGACTCATCAGGCACTTTGCATCACGATCCCAATACTATTAATTCAGTTTTTCAGTCATTTTATTCTTCGTTATTTAAATCTCAATTTCCATCTAATCCTAATGAAATGAATCAGTTTCTTGATAGTCTCAAGTTTCCTGTGATAAATTCAAATGTTGCTAGGGAACTTGATTTGCCTTTATCCATTGAGGAGATTGTTACTGCCCTGAAAAACATGCAAAGCAACAAAGCTCCTGGTCCAGATGGATTTCCTGTTGAATTTTTTTAAAAATTCCAGGACAGGCTTTTTCCGATACTTCATGCTGTATACATCGAATCATTACAAAAGGGTAATCTCCCCCATACTTTAACACAAGCCTCTATTAGTCTCCTCTTAAAAAAAGATAAAGATCCTAATCTTTGTAGTTCATATAGACCTTTATCTTTAATAAATGTAGATGCTAAGATTCTTGCTAAGGCTTTGGCTTGTCGTCTTGAAAATATAGTTCCAACTATTGTTTCACATGAACAAACTGGATTTGTTAAGGGGAGACAACTATTTTTTAATATCCGTACACTTTTAAACATTATTTATTCCAAAACCACTACTGAAACACCTGAAGTAGTTATCTCGATTGACGCTGAGAAAGCGTTTGACAGAGTTGAATGGGATTATTTATTTGCAGTTTTAAGGAAGTTTGGATTGGGTGATGCATTTATTTCTTGGATACGTCTGTTCTACATTTCTCCTCATGCTAGTGTCTCTTCTAATGGTATTCAATCTAGTTTTTTTAGACTTTTTCGTGGCACAAGACAAGGATGTCCATTATCCCCCCTATTGTTTGCTCTGGCCATTGAGCCGCTTTCAATTTTTTTAAG
Organism: Garcialebias charrua; assembly: GCA_038048925.1. NCBI lineage: Eukaryota > Metazoa > Chordata > Actinopteri > Cyprinodontiformes > Rivulidae > Garcialebias > Garcialebias charrua. Next base: position 66,378 of record JBBPBX010002246.1, on the reverse strand, counting down.
GACATCTAACATTTTCACTGGGCTTTCCCGATTAGGTTCTGAATTCAAACTATCTCTTTATGCTGATGATTTACTGTTATATGTTTCAAATCCTACTCTTTCAATTTCATCAATTTTATCTGCTTTTCAGAGATTTGGATCATTTTCTGGTTATAAAGTAAATATTGCTAAAAGTGAATGTTATCCAATTAACGCAGCTGCATTAAAGCTTTTGAACTGTGACATACCATTTAAATTGAGCAGCTCTGGTTTTAAGTATCTGGGTGTTAATGTAACAAGATCATTAAGTTCTCTTTTTGATGCTAATTTTTTGCCTTTAATTTCTAAAATTAAATTGGACCTCCAAAGATGGAATAGTTTGCCTCTCTCACTTATAGGTAGAATCAATGTAATTAAAATGAATGTCTTACCCAGATTCTTGTTTTTCTTCAATTCTCTCCCACTATTTCTGCCAAAACATTTCTTTAAAACACTAGATCAAGTTATTTCTGGCTTTATATGGTGTGGAAAATCACCCAGAATCAGCAAAACCACACTGCATAGATGCAAATTCAATGGTGGATTGTCACTTCCTAATTTTCAGCTTTATTATTGGGCGGCCCATATTCACAAGATTTCATATTGGTTTGGATCTTTTGACTTCCCATGGTGCAAGTTGGAGTCATTATCCTGCTCCCAGTCCTCATTAAGTGCTCTTCTTACTTCTCCTACTACATCTAACTTGTCTCGTTTCACTAACAATCCAGTAGTTCGCTCTGTTTTAAAAATTTGGTGTCAGTTTAGGAGGCACTTCAAATTTAATTCAGCATCTACACTTACTCCTTTACTGAAAAATCACTTATTTCAACCAGCACTCACAGATTCAGCATTTTTATTATGGGGTAATAAAGGACTGATATGTTTTAATGACCTCTATAAAGAAGGTATCTTTTCCACTTTTACGGACCTCTCAGTTGAATTTCATCTCCCTCCTTCTCATCTATTTCGTTATTTTCAAATTAGACATTGTGCTAAGACTCTGTTTTCTGATTTTCCTTCCAAGCCGCAGAACTTGCAATGGGAGATGTTTCTGAGTTGGGATCCTCTACAAAAGTCATATATCTCTAAAGTTTATAATGAAATTCTTTCTTTAGATTCTTCACCCATTACCAAGATCAAGGCGGCTTGGGAGCTCGAACTGGGTCTAAATTTGGGAGAGGATTGGTGGAATAATGCTCTTAAGAAAATTCATTCAAGTTCAATCTGTGCTCGACTTTCGCTTATACAGTTTAAAGTTCTTTTTAGGGTTCATTTCTCCAAAACTCGCCTGTCGCAATTCTTCCCTTCCGTTTCTGACAAATGTGATAAATGTCATGCACCTTCTTGTAATTTAACTCACATGTTTTATTCCTGTGCATCACTTCATAGTTTTTGGCAGAATTACTTTGATACAATGTCAAAGATTCTCTCTATGGTCATTGAACCCTCACCCCATGTTGCGATATTTGGGCTTCCTGTTAATTATAAACAGTTCACTTCGGATCAATTAAATATTTTATCATTTACTTCCTTATTGGCAAGACGCCGTCTTCTTTTTCATTGGAAATCAACTAAACCACCATCTACTGGGCAGTGGCTAAAAGATACCATGTCTTTCCTAAAATTGGAGATGATTAGATATTCAATTAAAGGCAATTCCGCAAAATTTTATAAAATATGGAGTCCTTTCATGACATTTTTTCACGCTCTTCATTCTCTTCATCTGGATTGATTGAAATATTGCCATCTGGATTGATTGTAATACCCCACATTTTATTTTATTATTATTATTATTTATTTTATTATTATTATTTTTTTCTTCTTTCTTTCTCCACTTCTATTTTTTATTTTATTTTATTTAATTAATTATTTAGTTATTTTTTTTCTTTAAGTGTGTATTTGTTGTATTTTGTTAAATCATGTAAGAAAAAGAAAAATATTAATAGGAGATATCTTGTTTACTTGGATTTGTGTTGATGTTCTTATTTGATGTTATGAAGAAGTTATGTACTACATGGTATATTATGTTATGGATAACTAATACTGTGTTTGCTTGTATCTATTTTTTCTTCTCCTAATAAAAATATATATATAAAAAAAAAAAGATTACGTCGCACCAACAGGAAAAGGAACGAGCACAACATCCGTATTTACAAAATATAATCACCACGGGCGGACTAATCCTAGCTCTATACGGATTTATTTGTACAAAAATGCTGTCAAACTATCATTTATGACTACGCCAGTCTCTACTGTTGTTCTCCTTCTTACACCGAATGAATTGTTTTGTTCTGACTTCCTTATTTATCACTTGATTTATCGTGCTATCTCGCAATTCCCGCGCATGCGTCTCGGAACGGCGCATCCAGGCGGACCGGAGCGGAGCGGAGGTAGTGTAAACTGGACTTGAAACGCTCAGCTGCGACCTGCGGAGCATAGCGGGGCAGAGCCGGAACGCATGTAGTGTAATTTGGCGTTAGGTGTACTGCAAACGCACCCACACAGATCAGTATTTGACTCCCATCACCCTCTGGAGCACAAGTTAGGAGTCATCAGGACTCTGTACCACAGAGCAGACAGCGTCCCCACTAACTCAGGAGCCAGACAGAAGGAGAAATCCCACACAAGACAGGCTCTAGAGCAAGGTGGATATCCTAACTGGGCCTTCCTGAAAGCAGAGAAGAAACCCAAGCAGAACTTCAGCCAACCATCAGGGGAAAAAGAGGAACCCAGACCAAGACCAGTGATCATTCCTTATGTTGTGTGAGTTTCAGAGAAATTGAGACGTTTATTTTCTAAACATAATGTCCCAGTGGCTTTTAAACCCCAAAATACATTAACCCATGTGTACCCAATTTTTTTTCAGAGTTGAAAGGCATATCATTTTATCAGTTGGGTCCTTCTGAATCATGTTATGTATTGATTTTCACCTTTCTGTATTTTGATTTGAAGAAAATTGCATTTTTATGACTGGCAACAATTGTTGCCAGTAGTCACACAGCTTATCACTAGGTCAACTGTCACCTGTTCATAATAGAGAACTAATAATAATATAGTAATAACAAAATAATATTGTAGTCAGAATAAATAATAACTAAAAGTTGGAGCCTCAGGTTCCTCCTGTATAAAATTCCAAACAACAAACAATTTGAACATTTTTTTTATTCTTAATTTATTCGTCTGTAGACTCAAATTTTGTAACTTTGTAATAAAAACTTTTTTTTCTTAGAACCTCTAATAACACACATATATGTATATATTTCATCCAATACATTCCATCATCTTTTATGGATGTTCAACTCAGTGTGGTACTTCTTGAAGACTCCAAATGTAGTGGCACATCACACTTTTCACACGCAAACGATGTGCGTCCACCACAGTTTTTGCATCGCTTGTACCTGCTACCAGTGTTGCAGGGCCAGTGGTTGAAATGATCAAACCTGGTGGCATCAGTTATCGCCACAGCCATTAAAGATATTCTGCCCTGTCTACTTGGCTTTGTTCCATTGCGTAGGAGGAGGGTCTGGGCTACCAGCCTCTGGAAGGAGAGGAGATCTTTCTGCCCACTTTTCCAGGTTCTAAATGTATGAAAAAACAAGCATGATAGATGAATGAATAGGCCATGTTTTTGTTCATTTAGGATGCTATTGATGAACTATCAATATCCTCCTTTCTACAGTGTCATGCCCCATATGTAGAATGTTCTGTAAAAGCAATATCATGCTTGAGTTTGTGATGTTGGTCTGGATATCATCACTGTTACTCTTGTCAAATGAAGAGCACTAGCGATCACCTCATGTCAAACATCACAAACACGATTGTGATATTGCTAAATAACATGCAGCCTTGTGTACCTGTAATAGCACCAGCTGTTCACCATGGCACTGTTCAGGGCCCAGCTGAAGCATGGTCACCACCACTTCTTGGACCGTATGTTGACTCTGTAGCAGCTGCCAAACTGGCCATGCAGGTCCACTCCTCCCATGTGTGTGTTGTAATCCTGGATACACTTGGGCATGGACATGACCTTGTCCATGGTCTGTTTTTGTTTGTTCTATCTCTTTGCCTCAGTTTCGATGAACTCCCTTTCCATGTTTGACACCACAGTGACCATGCTGTTGTCATTCCACCTTACAATCAGCTTCTCTGCCTCAACCAGATATTCAGCGTTTCCTCTGGGTGTCTTCTTGAAGGTCTAGGGTTCTGTGAAAGAGACCTTGTGGAGCTGAGCTTGTCGCATCGTGCCACAGCTGCCATAGCCTCTCAGGGTCATCTCATCCACCAGGGACAGGGTTGTGAAGAGGTTGTCATGGTAAAACTTGACTCCAGGTGGAACTTCAGCTTTCTTTGCAAGGCCAGGAACCACACTTGGTCCCTAACCAAGTCCAATTTCCACCAGATCTGTGTGGCTTCCTACATATGGCTCCATCTGATGTACATATGGCTCCATCTGATGGACATATGGCTCCATCTGATGGACAAACAAAAAAATGATGTTAGCTAGCAAGAGAATGATGTATGGAAGCAAATAAAAATCTTAGACACACAGGCCTTGAATACATAATGATTTTTTTTGCTAGGAAGAGTATCATTAGAAGACTAAAATAAGACATTGCACATCATTTTACAATTTGAAATAAGAACATTAGGTGCAGACCTGCAGACAGTGTTTTCCTGTAATTAGCGACAAGCTATGTGCCCATTGGTAACTTTTGTTGTCACTTACAAAAAGACGCCTATGAACAAAACAATATTTATCCTAGGTACAATTTTTGTGGAGAGTGTTACTGTAGAGACTTGAAAGATTAAATATTTATAAAAATATATGGGGGAAAACCATAAGAAATGTTATGAAAATTACCTTTTTCCAGGACGATTTGCATATTCCATGTCTTCAGCCGGATGGCCCAGGAAGCATGTGATGTCATGCAACAGGAAGCACTTGGAAACATTTTTTTAAATCAAAACCTTTGTCTAAGTTGTCTACTAGTTTATAGGTGGAAAATGTTGCATTAATACATTTGAGATTTTTTTACTGAGTGTAAAATGACAGTGATACACTTTGGCAACAATTGTTGCCAATGTTAATGCAAAGACTGGTTCATCCCAAGTATCAAGTCCCCCAGCACAAACAGAGTAATATTGTGTATGCTGTTCAGTGTCAGGAGGGCTGTGATCAGTCTTACATTGGGGAAACTAAACAGCCACTGGCCAAAAGGATGGCCCAGCAAAGAAGATCAACATCATCAGGCCTGGACTCTGCAGTCTACACTCATCTCCAGGCCACCGGTCACTCTTTCGGGGATGAAGATGTTCACATCCTTGATAGAGAGGAACAATGGTTTGAGAGAGGAGTAAAGGGGGCCATATTTGTGAAAAGAAACTGTCCATCATTAAACAGAGATGGAGGCCTCCGTGTTCAACTGTCTCCTTCTTACAATGCTGTTATTGCTACCACTTACCACACCATACCACTTTATTTATAAAGCACTTTAAACAGTGACAGTGCACACCAAAGTGTTGTACAACGACAGATAGAACAAGCACACAGCAACAGACTATATAACAGGAAATCAAATTCTAGAAACAAACAAAAAAACAATAGTGGATAACAACAACAACAGCAATATGACCAAGGGGGTCTTTCTGACAAGGTAACTCGTTCCACAGTCTTGGGCCTGCAATAGAGAAGGTCACCTCTGCACTTGAGGCTGGTTCCTTGAACTGTGAGGAGCAACTCATCTGCTTATCTGAGAGAACGTGGTGGGACATACGGCTGGAGCAGATCATTAAGATAGGAGGGGCAGAACTGTTTAGTGATTTATAGACATACAAGAGCATTTTGAATTGGATTCGAAGGTAAACCATTAGCCAGTGCAGGGAGGCCAAAATGGGTCTAATGTGTTCTCTTGTGTTTGTGCTGTTTAAAAATTGGGCTGCCGCATTTTGGACCAGTTGAAGTCTAGCAATGGAGGTCTGACTGATTCCAAAAAGGAGCAAATTGCAATAGTCGAACCTGGATGTAATGAATGCATGAATTAATGTTTCCAGGTTATTTTTAGATAATATGGGCTTCAGCTTAGACAGCAGCCTTAGCTGGAAAAACCAGGATTCAACAATCATATTTACATGATTGTTGAGTTTCAGGGAAGGGTCAAGTGTCACTCCTAGATTAGTGACTCTTTGTTTCACTAACAGTGACAGAATGGATATGTCGATGCAATGGTTGGTGATTGTGTCATTGGGTGGGAACAACATAACTTCAGACTTCTTCCCATTGAAACTCAAGATATTAAAAGCCATCCAGTCTCTGATGTCAGCCAGGCAGTCCAGCAAAGGTTGAATTGAGCGAGAACTGTTAAGTCTGATGGGAAAGTAAATTTTGCAGTCATCCGCATAGCAATGGAAAGGTATGGTTTGTTTCCTGAAAATAGCACCTGCAGGCAGCAGGTATAAAGAAAATAAAAGAGGACTGAGGATGGACCCTTGCGGTACCCCCCATTTAAGTGCTGCCAAGGTTGAACTAAAATCTTTGATGGAGACACAAAAGGACCTGTCAACGAGGTAGGATCTAAAACCATTCGAGGGCTGACCCTGTGATGCCTACCCACTGCTCCAACCTCGCAATGAGGATCTCATGGTCGATCGTATCAAAAGCAGATGTGAGGTCCAATAAGAGAAGGAGCAGGTTGGAAGTTAGACATGACTGAGGGGTGAAGGCTAGATTTTTTCATGAGAGGTAGGACAGTAGCATGTTTAAAAAATGTTGGCACTACACCTGAGGCTAAGCTGCTATTCTCAATGGCAAGAACAGGAGGGCCCAGAACAGGAAGAACCTCCTTTAGGAGTCGAGTGGGGACAACATCAAAGGGGGAACCAGATGGCTTCATGTTGCACATGATCTGCTCCAGAGAAGACAGAGAGATGGCCTCAAAGTGGTCAAAAACAGCTACACAATGAGATGGGATAGACAGATCCTGAGCAGGTGGAGAAATGAGTGCCCGGCTGTTTGAAACTTTTTCTGAAAAGAAATGGAGGAAGTTTTCACACAGCTCAGTTGAGGCTTCTAGAGGCGAATGTTCATTGAGGTGTAGAACTGAGTTCAGGGTGGAAAAAAGAGCTTGGGGTTGTGGGAGTTGGAGGCAATTATACCAGAAAAGTACTTCGATTTAGCAGCTTTAACTGCCTTCTTATAATGACTCCAACTCTCCTGTAGGATTTGAAAAGAAACCTGCAGCCGCTTTTATCTCCACCTGCGCTTTGCTCTCTGACATTGCTGTCTAATGGCTTGAGTGACATCATTAAGCCATGGTTCTGATAAGAGTTTTGTTTTCCTGGTTTTACGGGAGTAACACGACCCATAACATTTTTAAAAAAGAGTTAAACTGAGAGGTTAGCTCCTTGGTGGAGAGAGACACCGAGAGCTGACCGATCCTCTCAGAGCTAAAAATTTTCAGTAAAACGTGCAGCAGTGAAGCGGTTAATGGCTGGTGCAGTACGTGACAGCACGACTTAGCAGTAGGACAAGGCGGGATGATATCAAACAAAACGTTGGTTACTTATCATAACCCCAGATTCTATGAATATTGGCGAAGCCCTTTAGAGCTTTTGCTATTGGATAATACCTTGCGCGTCAGCACCCACTGAAAAAACTTTAGTCAACGCCCACCCATTGTGTGGGCCGTCCCGTTTCTATATATTCCACTGACACAGAAACAACTTCCTCCCAAATTACTATTCATTCAGCCATTCAGGAGTCAGTGAGGCTCACGAGTCTAAAGGGATATGCCAATATTCATAGAATATGGGTTACGATACATAACCAACGTTCTATTTCATATTGGCTATGCCCTTTTGAGCTCTCGCTATTGGATAAAGGGCAGAGCAGGATATGGTCCATGCCTCACTGGGTCCAAACACCAGTATGAAGCACCTGCTCACCCATTCACAGCAATACACATCCTTCCCCGTGCGTAAATACGCATGTCACGTATCAAGGTACACAAGAGAAGGGACCTTGGTGGACTGAAAAGTGGGCCTGCAGGCCTGCATTGTAGTCTAACAGGCATAATTCAGCTGCAGGAGCAGCATGAAAAATATATGTTTAAAGAGCGACTCCACACCCTGTGGATCGGTAACTCCTCCCCCGAAGCAGTTTGAAATTTTCCCTCAAAATAGGCGTGTCGAGAGTCGAGCAGGGGAGGAGGTTGAGGTTGTCCTGTGTTCACGCCCCCTCTAGTGGTAAACTCCCACCCCTCCCCAAGATTAGATTTCAAAATGGCGGATAGTCACGTCTTCAGTAAGTAAATACCTAAACTTTTACCAAAATAACAGTTGTAAAATGTTGTTGCGTGCATTTAATCACACACACACACAGCTTATGCGTATGCTTCTGAACACAGAACACATTAAAAACCTGTTTAGCTGCATGGCATGCGGTGTACAGCTGTGTTTTTGTCATTTTAATTTGCCACATCTTATTACTTAGCACATTCCAAAAGTAACGTTTCATAATAAATTTTATTATAAAATATTGATTTTTCCTACCCTCTATAGGGTAGGGTTTGTTTGACGCTTTGGCTTATTTTTGTTATGCAACCCAGAACTAAACACACATTGTTTTTTGAATTGACTATTAATTAGCACCAAACAGTGGTAAAATCTTTTATTTGGTTTCCAAATACTGTATCCGTGTTTAGAAACATTAGATAAGCTTGTACAATATATATTTGTTAGGACATGTATACAGTATTTGTTTAAGCTATGTGTCAGCTAATCAAAACTGGGCACAGCACAGCTGATAAGATTAATGAGAAAATATTTCTTAATGCAAACCAAACCAATTGCAATAAATTTAACAATACATGTACTGTGTATCCTTTAAAATGTTCTTTTCAGATAACTGTGATGACTCAAAGCACCCAGCAGCCACACAGAGTAATTGCAGCCAGGATTACTTTAACCAAGAAGATGATGCAGTCTCGGCCAGAGCTTCATCTCCTGAGACCTGCATCCACGACAATGTTGGTACAGCTGAGACCCTGGTGTTCGTTTCTGGCTGGAAGGTGGGGCATCCTGAAGGTGGTTGGGACTCCTCGTTCTGCTGTCCACTGCGTCCAAACAGAGGAGCTGGGGTGGTGTCCCATGTGTTTTCAGAACCTTTTGTTGTTTTGAAGTAACTTACTGTTAATAAAATGAATCATAGACAACTAGTTTTTGTAATCAATTTGTTTATTTATTTTTTCCCTCATGCATGAGGACAAATCTGGGACACGATGCAGCGGTCGACTTCCCTCACTCCATCCCGACCCTGGATATTTGCAGTCCTGAAAAGAGAAAAGATCAAAAGTTTAATCTGAGTAAATGTAAAATTTTAATGGAGAAAGATGTTGATTCAAAATTTCACAGTGTCAACAAATCCCCAAAATGTTGGGACAGGTAGCAATGAACAAATAAACAAGAATTAATGTTGCATAAACTTTTTTAAAACTTTTTTTATATAAATGTCCGCCATAATAAAAGTAATAAATAAAAAAATAAAAACATAATTAATAATATTAATACCTGCAGACAGAGGGTAGGGTACAAAAGTAATAAATAAAACATGAATACATGTACCTGGTGAATCAGCTCTCATATATGTCACCTCCAAAGTGACATGTCTACACGTCTCCTTGATGCTTGATGTCTGTGAAGCACGGCTCAGATTGGATGTGGAACGCCTCATGGAAATAAAAAAAGAACAACACATTTTAATCACCTTACAAACAAGCATACTGTACTTGTTTTCACTTTGTTGATCTGTTAAACAGATGACCCAGTGCAAAATAAATACTGCTGCCCATGATACTCATTCACAAGTACACATTATTTTATAAATACCTTTGATGCACAACATTATTATTTGCAGCAAAAGTACACCGTGTCTAAAACATCGTACTGTAACTAGTACAACAGCTAAAATTAGCGCCAGCTAGTCTCCATTGTTTTTTTATGTCACGGTCTTCTTTATCAGAGTTCATAAGAGTTCACACACTCTGCGGTGTTCATAAGAAACACTAGATTTTGAGCATTTAAACACAACCACAAACTAACGTTGATCAGCAACAGATAAAAACGCCACGACCTTGTGGGGCCACACCGAAGCAAAGCTGCAGGTCGCAAACACAGCACATGAAGAAACACGTCATGTACTCAAAAGATAAATTATGGAATGAAAGGTGTAAAATGGTACTCACCTCCAAACGGATTGTAACCTGATGGTGTAAGGGTGGGTGAACATCAGTTTGAAGAGCTTTCTTGGAACATCGTGGCTCTTCTATGCTAATGCTATGTTGCTAATCGCTAATCCAACCCCTGAACTCTGGAGGGGGAGTGACCTGGGAGTGACCTTCTCGGGGGAGTGGCTCCACTTTTATACACAGGCAGCAGCGGATGTGACGAAATTGGGCGAAAATTAATGACTGTGCGAATCGTAAACTAATGAGAAAATCAGGGTGCAATACCACAGTTCAACCCATAGGACTACAGATACTCGTTTTTAGACCAAATATTGCCGATTTTAACTAATACGCACAAATACATGAAAAATAACTCAAAAATAGTGCTCAGAAACATTTTAAACACATTCTAGGGAGTTTATCAGCTAAAAAAAGTTAAATTTGGGTTTAGTTTCACTTTAATATTATTTTTATTTCGTGTTTTATTTGTTGTGCTCAGTTTAAAGTGTGATTTTGCAACAGCGCAAGAGGGTGGAACAGACTCTGGCGGGCGATCCTCAAACTGAGGGAACATAACTGTTACTAAAACTATGTACAGAACAGGTTAGAACTTTATTACACAACAATCAGAAACAACAGTAAACAAGGCACTGTGACTGATGGTGAACACTCACACATTATTCCTGTCTGCAGTTAAATGTGAGCTCAGAATAACAGTTCATGAAGTACTCAATAATTACTCAGACAGGACTCTTGAGAACTGAGTGAGTCATAGAAAATGCAGATATATCACACAGATAAAAACGTATAAAAGAGCAAGACGTAGCCCACGCCGCAACTGAACAAATGTCCCTGACTGTCATCCCACCGTGTAGCGCTGTGGAGGACGCAATCGCCCACGTGGAGTGTGCACGCAGGGTTTGTGAGGTTTCTGTCCCAGTGGCCTTGTAGGCCTCTGATATGGCTTCACAAAGCCAATGAGAAAGGTGCTGGGAGGACAAAGCGCGTCCAACAGAGCTGGCTTTGTAGTGAACAAACAGGTGTTGAGAATGACGTAAGCCGGCTGTTCGTGTCACATAGCATGTGAGCGCACGAACTGGGCACAATAAATGAGACGTGGCTTCTTCTACCTATGCGTGTGGGGAAAGATGAAACCTATTTAGCGTGATTGTCCGTGATTTAAAATAACTATTTTTGCCTTTTGGCATATTGGCCGGATTGGGCCTTAAAGTGGCAGAGCTTCCATCAGGTTGAATTTTCAAACATGAAGGAGCCATAGAGAACGCACATAAATCACTCACTCTCTTAGCGGACATGAGTGCCAACAACAGTGCGGTTTTAAGAGACAGGAACTTTATCGGCACTTCACTTAAATGTTCAAAAGGAGCTTTAAGTAAGGTACATAAAACTAAAGTCAGGTCCCACTGTAGAGCAAGGGGGTGTGTCACCGGTCTGTGTCGTCACACGCCTTTTAAGGAACGCTTCATCAGAGGGTGAATAAACAGCGTCCTCTCACCAAACCTCTCGTGACACGAGGAAATAGCTGCAATGTAAACCTTTATGGTGCTGAAGGCTAAATTCCTGTCCATCAGCAGCTGCAGAAACAACAATGCGCAGCCAATCTCACATGATGTGGCATCAACATCTTTTACAGTGCACCAGCGCTGAAAAGCTGCCCATTTAGATGCGTAAAGTGTTGTTGTAGAGTCTACAACGTAGACGCATCTCGTGCATCTTGGATAGTCTGGACAACAGATGGAGGGAGGTCCAAACGTGCTAAACGGTTCCGTTCAGCATCCAAGCCCAAAGGGGCTGGTTTATCTCCGGATAGTGCATGATCGCCCATTCCGCTTGGAGGAGCGCGTCCCTCCTCCATGGAAACTGCAGCGGTTGATCCACCACCAGCCGCTGCAGGTCCGGGAACCATGATGCGTTTTTACGCTCTGGAGCTATGCGGATGACTGACAGCGTCTCCCTCTGCACTCGCTCCAGTACGCGTGGGATAAGAGGGACTGGAGGAAAAGCATATAACAGCTTCTTTGGCCACGAGCTGTGCGCTGACACTTCCACTCCCAGGGGATGATTGTCTTGTGGGCTCAGTGAGAACCACAGTGGACACTGTGCATTCTCTCGTGATGCAAACAGATCCACCGCCGTGCGGCCCAATCTGGTCCAGATCTGAGCGATTACGTCAGGATGGAGAGCCCAATCTCTATGACGTTGACCACCCCTCGACATGATACCATACCATACCATACCATTTTATTTATAGAGCACTTTAAACAGCGACAAGGCAACCACAGTGTTGTACAAACAAACAAACAAACAACCAACAGGTAACACACAACAATGAAGTACAGAAAAATAGACATAGGAACATCGCAGATCATAAATAAAACAACCAAACATAGATCAGCTGTTGTTGAAAGCAACAGAATAATAGTGGGTCTTCAGACGGGATTTGAACACCGAGAGGGAGGGGGCCTGTCTGATGAGCAGAGGTAGCTCATTCCAGAGTCTTGGACCTGCTACAGAGAAGTCCCTGTCACCTCTGCATTTAAGACGAGTCCCTGGGATTGTCAAAAGTACCTGGTCCGCAGACCTCAGAGCATGTGGTGGGGCATATGGGTGTATCAATTCAGAGAGATAGGCGGGGGCAAAACTGTTCAACGATTTGTAGACATAGAGGAGGATTTTGAACTGTATACGAATATGAACCGGTAGCAAGTGCGGGGATGCAAAAACTGCTGTAATGTGCTCTCTTTTGCCTGTACTAGTTAAAAATCGGGCTGCTGCGTTCTGGACCAGTTGTAATTGTGCAATGGTGGCATGACTGATACCAAACAGGAGTGAATTGCAGTAATCAAGCCTAGATGTAATAAATGCATGAATTACTGTCTCCAGGTTATTTTTGGATAATATGGGCTTCAGCATAGACAGTCGCCTCACATGGAAAAAAGAGGATTTAACGATTATATTTACATGGCTGTTGAGTTTCATGGAAGGATCCATTATCACTCCCAGATTTGTGACTTTTTGTTTTTCAGACAGGGCTAGAGCAGAAAGGTCAACATAGTGGTTCAAGATTGTGTCATTGGGAAGGAACAGTATGGCTTTAGACTTCTTATCATCAAAACTTCAGAAATTTAAAGCCATCCAGTCCCTGATGTCACCCAGGCAGTCGAGCAGAGGTTGAATAGAGGATGTGCCATTGTTTCTTAAGCGGAAGTAGATTTGACAGTCATCGGCGTAGAAGTGGAAAGGTATGTTATGTTTCCGGAAAATAGCACAGAGTGGCAGTAGGTATAAGGAGAATAGGAGAGGACCCAGGATGGACCACTGCGGAACCCCCCATTTAAGTGCCGCCACTGCAGAATTAAAATCGTTGATGGACACACAAAAGGATCTGTCGGAGAGGTAGGATCTGAAACAATTGAGGGCTGACCCTGTGATGCCCATCCACTGCTCCAACCTAGCAATAAGGATCTAAATAACATGGGCAATTCCTCTTCACCTCTGGCAACATATTTTAAGTCTCTTCTGGACTCTCTTAATCTCACGTTGACGCCCCTACGCACAGCAGGGGGCATACTCTGGATTTGGTGATTACAGACACTGTACTCATCATTAACTTATCTGTGTATGACCTGGGTGTCTCAGACACCAGGGTCATCTCCCTGGAAGTGCCTTCTTCTTCGCCTGCTTCAAACCCAAAACGACCTATCCAGTTCCGTGACTTTAAAAACATTTCCCCTGATGTTCTGTCTACTGATCTTCACGCCCTGACCGCTGTCAATCATTCATCTGCAGATGACTCTGTGGATTACTACAACCGATCTCTCCAAGAGCTTCTGGACCTACATGCTCCCTTGAAGACAAGGCTGGTGTCTTTCTCCCGTTCAGCCCCCTGGTACACTGGTGAGCTGCGCAAGATGAAGGCAACTGGCCGTGCTATTGAGAGACGTGTAAAATCATCTGGTCTCTCTGTACATAAGCAGACATATAAAGAACATCAGAAAGCGTACGCCTATTCTCTTAAAGAAGCACGCTCAAAATATTATTCCAACATCGTCAACACCTACCCTGGAAACTCTAAACAGCTCTTCTCCACAATAACTCATCTGCTTAATCCCATTAAACAAACTCCTGTTGTTTTTGCCGCACGTGGTACTCCGCATAAGCAGTGGCTCACGTTTTACTGCTGTATCTACGTTGCGCTCCGTCTGTGGGTCCGTAGCGAGAGTAAACAAACGCTGAAGCGAGGTAATGTTTTTGCCGCACGTGGCACTTCGCTTAAGCGGTAGTTCGCGTTTTGTGACCGCCTCCGCACCGCATTCCGTCTACGGAAACACAACGAAGGTAAACAAATGCTGAGGCAAGGCGTTGTTTTTGCCGCATGTGGCACACCGCTTAAACGGTGGCCCGCGTTCGCTCTGTGTGATACGTCTCTTCGTGCTATGTTCAGAGCTGCAGCGAGCCTGCTTGAGCTTCAGATGGGCGGCGCCACTTATGTATGTGAAACGCCAGGTTAACAGAGGCTGTGATGAGAGGTGATGAACCCTGCTGGGCAGCCTGGGAGCTGAATCAGCGGGATGTAGCTCTGTTTGAGGCAGAGAGCGTTTTTTTTTTACCCGGCTCCATCTGCGTAGCATGAGGCTCATCAGGTATGAAGCATGAGTGCCTTGTGACGTTGTTCAAGCTATGGTGTCTCTTAAACAGCTGTTTATCAGAGACCAGCTTGTCATTGGTGGGAAGTGTGTGTGTCAGAGCGACTGAAGGGCCATACGGTCCAACAGACAGACTCAAAGCGGTTGAGGATTCGCTCTTTGAGAGATGTGGGTGTTTTATTTCAAAACAGTTTACAAATCACATACACTTCCCGTAACGAGTCATTTCTTGTGCTGTCGTCTGCGCGGCTGCTGGTGCTGTTGCTGCTGACTGCTCCAGTGCTGCGTCTGTGGGCGGCCTCTCGGGAAATGCTGGGCAACGCCTGGGTGACAAGGTGGGTGCCGTTGCTCTCTGTTGGGAGGGCCCGGCGGCAGAGCTGAACGGGGGAGCGCTGCTGTAGTTGTGGAAAGCCGGTACTGCTGCCTCTGGAAGCGTCGGTCTCTCCACCCGTCAGAGCGACGGGAGGGCGGATGTGATGTCATCAGGTTGCAAATTGTCTCTGACACTTCGTCTATCTTTTTCGATCTGTCGAGCAGAGCCGTGAGACTTGTCCCAAACAAAGTCTCAAGCATTATCGAACCTTTGAGCAGATCTTTCTGAATTCTGTCAGGTAGCGATGGAACATGTCGGAGCCACATCGTGCATTGGGTCATGGCCATCCACGCAGCCGTACGTGACAGGATGACTGTGGATGTAGCACAGAGGTTGAGGATCACGTCTGCAGCTGTATACAGCAATGTGACGTCACATAATGGGCATTTCCGGGTTGTCCGACATTTTAGTTGGTGATATTTCCACTCCTGACCACTAGTAACAGCATAGGTTACGAGCAGTGTATTTTTCGTGGTTGTTTATTTGTAAATAATTGCAATGTTATTTCGTGTTAGGTTGGTGGTTGTACCAATCGAGCAATTGCCAGCAATTGCCCATCGTATGTTTTACGTAATTCCAAAAATAAGGAAGCATGAAGGACCAGATACAGGAGCGCTCACCACTGAACGTCGGCGAGTCTGGCTGTGTAAGATTAACCGCAAGGATTTGCCATTGTCAACATCAAAAATATGCTCCGATCACTTCAGGTAAGCCAAAATTGTATGTGATTAACTTAGCGAAACGGTGTGTGTTTGAACAGTTTTTTTCATGATCTAGCTCCTCTGTTACTGTCGCTAGCTTAGCAACGCTATGCTAACATGCTAACATCCACACCGTAACACACGACAACAAAGTGCCTCGCTCGTGTTTAGCCTCGACTCTCTGTTGTTAGGAAGCTGCTTGTTAATAATGTATTTTGAACCTTTATTTACCCTGTGACAGGTCTCCAGCTACAAATACTTGGGTGTACACTTGAATGATAATCTCAGCTGGAGCAACAACACCACCAGCCTGATCAAGAAAGGTCATCAGAGACTCTACTTCCTCAGACGGCTGAGACGTGCTGGTCTGAGCAGCCCAGTTCTCACCTCGTTCTACAGGTGTGCAGTGGAGAGCGTCCTGTGCTCCAGCATCAACGTGTGGCATGGAGGCTGCACAGTTGAAGAGAGGAAAGCTCTACAGAGAGTGGTGAAGGCTGCACAGAAGTCTGTTGGAGTCAGTCTCCCCACCATCACAGACATTTACACCTCCAGATGCAGGAAAAGAGCCACCTGCATCATGAAAGACCTCACTCACCCAGCACACTCACTCTTTGCCCCACTCCCCTCAGGACGGAGGTTGAGGAGCATCAAGTGTAGAACCACTAGACTGAGGAACAGCTTCTACCCTGAGGCTGTTAGACTCATGAATAAATAAAAATAAAATAAAAAATAAACACTGCAAAATATCACATTGTGCTGATGCTGATCTGTTTTCTTGTTGCTGTGTTCATCTGTGACCATCTGCTCATACAAACTCATGTTCGTGCTGCTGTTTATTCCCACTATATTAGGCTTAGTGTATTACTAGTTGATGTTTTTCTTAGTTAATTCTAGATGTTATTACTGTTTTTCTCTTGCATTTGTTGTTGGATGTAACTGGGACCCCGTGTACATAATCTCGTTGTCATCACATGTACTACATGCGGTGCAAATGACAATAAAGACTCTCTGACTCTCTGACATCAGGCTGACACACACGTTAACGCTTGTAGTCAGTCTGTTTGTCTGTTAAAAAAATAACTCATGGACCCACATGACAAACTGTTTCAACTGGTGCATCACAATAAAATTACAGAAACAGTAACATACACTAATGGTAAAACTATGACATTTACAGCAGTGAAATTATAATAAAATGTATAAGAACAGCATTAAAATGCAAACACAGGATAAAATATATGCATGTACACAAAGTCAGCTCACACAGTATGAAACGCCAGAGAGAACAGATGGGTTTCAGCAGGGACAGATTTATATGAAACTTTCTGAAACTAATCACTGGACGGACATTTACAACTGATAAGCTTTAGGATAACTCAATTTAAGATGGCCCCTATCGCTACCTGAATATATTGGAAACAAAAATGTTTGTATCACTGACAGTTTTACAGTTTTTGAGCTAAAATTTGATGTGGCAGTAACTGAGAGTTCACAGTATGTACATGCAGAGCTGAGAGTACACAGTATATAATGCTGTATGTACTGTATACAGTATACGTACACAGTGTATGTATACATACACATTATATTTCAAATAGATAATATTTGAACACTGCAACATTGTCATTGTTTTGATTTTGGTTCCCTTTTGTTTTCATGTGTGAATAAAGCATTGGGAATGTGTCTGTTCAGAAAATATTAAATTAAAAAGTAATGTTTTGGGTATAACTTCCAACATTTGAATACACTGTAATTGCTTCTGTTAATTTTTTTATGTTGTTCAGGATGGCTGCACACATGTACGACAGGTCAAACCCAGACTGGGCTCCTACATTGAAGTGGACTGGTGCTCACTCCCACAAAGGCAGCTAAGGAACATCAAAGATCGGAGTCTAAGATGAACAGGTATACAAATTAATGTCACTTTTAATAATTGTAATATTAATTAAAAACATATTGTTACTTTGATATTTGAATATTTATAAATATGTAATTTTTAACTTGTAAAAATGTCTGCTGTAGTAATGTGATTTCTTTTCAGCGGAAAAGTTGTCTTATTACCTAGACGCAAACATATATATCATTTATATTTATCTTTATTATAGGTACAGACGAGTGAAAGAAAGAGTTCGCTCAAAGGAACATCTCCAGTGTGCGCAGGCTGTCCTAGAACTCGGTGCAGCCTCTGAACCTGAGATTTTGGCTACACCAATGAGGAACTTCGTCCAACCTGAAGTGGAGGAAGCAGTTCCAGTGTGCACGGTTCAGCAGCAGCAGCAAGAGGGTGCAAATGACTGTACAGAATATACACCTGTTTCTGAAAGTCAGGTTCAGTTTGAACTGCAGTCATTAAGAACAGAAAATATTACATTACGAAATCAGCTAAGTAATTTTCAATTAAATGTAATAAGTTTTGAGAATCAACAGTATTTTAATAGTGTGTTCAAATAATTTAAATTAAAAATGAAAGAAAGACAAATTGTCCATTTGTCGTATTGTATTGAATGTAGACTGTTTACCTGTACAAATAATTTATAAATACAGTATACCTGTAGATTTTTAATTAAAAAATTGTCATTCACACCGTTGAACAGTAAGTGCTACTGCAGAGCTGGAGTTGACAACCTTGAAGAGGAGGAAAATGCTAACATGTGTTGGTTTTGAAAATGTTATTGAAACATTTTTAATGTGTCAAGTATTAAAAAAAGGATGATACTTGATAAACTGCTTTATTCAAAATGATTAAAACTTAACAGTCCCAGTGTTTCAAAAATAATACATATTATTTGATAAGGTTCATAGCTGGGAAATATCAATTCACATGGCTATCAGAGGAAAGCAAAATGAAAAAGTTCAAAGAAATTTCATTAAACACGTCTTATGAAGGCACCAAATTCAAACAAGCAACTATAAAACAATATTTGATATAAGTAATAAAATAAATGCATAGTTAAAAATAATAAATTGAAAGGTTGGAACTTACAAAATAGCTCTTCTTCAACATTTTCTGACTACTAAAATGGCGGAAATTCAAGAATTCTGGAATTCTAGTCACATGTGTGGGAACTATGTATAGGTTGGAATGTGTTAGTCTTGGCAATGCCACGTCCCAGACAGTCTGTGTCTCCTGTGGTGTCCCTAAGGGGTCAGTTTTGGGGTCCCTGCTGTTTTCCCTCTACATGCTACCTTTGGGTCAAAATATTAATCAGTTCAACATTTCTTTTCACTGTTATGCCGACAATACACAGCTTTACATCAGGACTGGAGCATCAGCATCATCCCCATTGTCATCGCCATCTTCACTCACTGCCCTCTCTACCTGCCTGGAGGAAATAGGGGCATGGATGGATCAGAACTTTCTTCAATTGAATTGCTCCAAGACTGAGGTCATATTGATTGGCACCCCTCACCAGGTACAAACATCAACTATAACATCAATTTCCTTTTCTGGACAAGACATCCCCCTCTCCACCTCTGTTACAAATCTTGGAATAAAAATGGACTCTCATCTTACATTTGAAAATCGCATTAAAGGAGCTGTATGTAACTTTTCTAACAATATATTTTTTACATATTTCTTCACTCTGTCACTACCTCCTGACAAACTGATTTTAGACCAGTAATCTCTGAAAAGAACTATTGTCCCCTTGCTTCTCTAAAAGCATTTCTAAAAAGCCACAGTGACACGCCGTTAACCAGCCAATAAAAACAGAGTTTGTAACCAGCCAATAAAAACAGAGCTTGAATTTGAATCAGCCAATAAAAACAGAGCTTGAATTTGAATCAGCCAATAAAAACAGAGCTTGAATTTGAATTTCAGCAGAGCAAGGGTAACAGAGCCATAAATGGCTCTGAGGAGGAGGGACCAGAAACGTGTCTCTGTTCAAAATTTTCCCAAGTTCCAGCGTGTTCCAGAAATTACATACTGAACCTTTAACGCATCTGGATAAAACCTGCTTCTTCCATCTTTGAAACATCTCCAAACTTCGCCCATCTCTAACTTTTTCTGATGCTGAGAAACTCGTCCATGCCTTTGTCTCCTCCAGTCTCGACTACTGCAACTTCCTTTTTATTGGAATCCCTGGCAAAAACCTTCAGAAGCTTCAATATATTCAAAACAGTGCAGCAAGGATTTTATTGAGAGCTCGTAAATTTGAACATATTACACCCATTCTCCATAACCTCCATTGGCTTCCTGTCACCTACAGAATTCAGTATAAAACTGCTCTCATTACACACCAATGCTTACACGGAACTTCACCTGACTATCTAAAGGACATTCTTGCTCCATATTCATCCACCCAGTCTCTACGATCACATAACAGTAATCTAATCGGCCGTGGCGTAGTGGTAAATGCAGTCGTCCCCCGATCGGAAGGTTGGCGGTTCGAATCCCGGTTCCCCACACCATGTGTTGTTGTGTCCTTGGGCAAGACATTTAACCCCGAGTTGCTCCCGGTAGGACTGGAAAGCACCTTGCATGGTAGTCTGCCGCTACCGGTGTATGAATGTGTGTAGCATTCAATGTGTGTAGCACTTTGAGATTTTCACTAATGAAAAGCGCGTTATAAATTGAATTAATTATTATTATTATTATTATTATTATTACTTCACATTCCACAAACCAAATTAAGGACCATGGGAGACCGGACATTCAGTGTGGCTGCCCCCCGCCTATGGAACTCCCTCCCTGACTACCTGAGAGCTCCACAGTCACTGGTTGACTTTAAACAAGGCTTGAAGACCTTTCTTTTTAAACAAGCCTACTCTGTCTCCACATGATTTTATCTTTGATCTTAGTTGATACCATCATTGATTTACTTGGTTTTATCACTTTTTTTATTTGATCTTTGATTTTTGTTGCACTTTGTAGCACTTTGAGATTTTCATTAATGAAAAGTGCGTTAAAAATTAAATTCATTATTATTATTATTATTATTAATGTCTGATTGACAACAGACCTTGTGTTGATTAGGCACGTCCTGATCTGGTCCAACACAGATCCAGCCATGGTAGGGGTGGTGCATGCCAACGGTCGCAGATTTTGAAAAACAGCGTATCCAGGATGGTCCAAGCACCAGGCCAGTGGACAATACCCATAGTTTCCCTGGTCCGGACACATATGAAGATGGCTGTGGAAACGTTGACCACGCAGAGCTCTTTTACCAGCCGGCTGGCACGTTTTCCCCGGCTTCTGGAGCGATATCTCAGAGAAGGGTCCAATAGACAACAAGCCTGTATGTCCGCCAGAAGGGGTGGAAGTGGGGGTGGATCCAGAGTTATGGTCAAAGAGGCCCAAATCAGCGACAGCAGATGCAGAAAATGGAAGATTGAGGAGCTGTTGTTGGTCATACAAAAGCAACAAATTGATATCCCAGACAAAAAAAAAACAAAAAAACACAGAAATAATCCAAACTCCATCATCAGAGGTAGATTGCAGGTCAGGTACATGGGCGCCATCTTACCGGAAGTATAGTGCTATGCTAGTATCACTCAGCCCCTTGTGAATAGCAAGCAACCATCAGGGTTATGATGCTAATGAGCCATCGTTAGGCTGATGGTCCTCCTTAATCATGTGAGCAGCTGGTTTTGGCTGTCAGCAGCAACTATGATAAGGTTCTATTTATAAGACTGAGCTGAATACAGCTCCTCAGACTGAAGAAGTCTTTAGCACGAAAACCGAACTGTTTCTATAATTTTTTTGTTGTTTTTTGAATGTCCAGAGGGCCAGACCTAACATTTTTAGATTTTTCTACCTGGATTATTGAGCATGAATCAGGATATTTTCAAGCTTATGTTTGACTTGATATTTGTCTGTTTGCCCTTTAATGGCAGTATGTTCAACATTTTCTTTCACCTGGGTATGCTGGTGAATCACAGATGTGCAGATTTTCAGTTGACTGTTTTCATTCTCTCCATGTCTGTGTAGGAGAGAGGGGTGGGTTTATACTGGATCAATCTGTTTTTGTTAATATTTTCAGTATGAAATAAGCATAAGTAAATTTGGTTGGAACAGGGTATGTCTTTTGCATTACAGTGTATTTTTACTCGGAAGTGAGTTCAACTCAAGATAATCAAAACACGAAAAGTCTAGAATTACTTGTTGTATATTGAGTTCAAGGGTTTTAACAAACTCAGGGGCCCTTACCTATTTTAAGGGGGTATATGTGGTCTACATATATAAACACTAGTACACATGGGAAATACAGTTTTTTTTCTGAGGCATTAAATAACTTTGACAATAATTCCAATGGCCTGAGAACTAATGTGTTTGAAGAGCTCTTTTAATATACTTTATATTCAAAGTGCATGATAAAAATGTGCCAGTTGATCCATACAAAGAAAAGTAATGGGAATAGTTTCATGTAAAACAAATTAATTTGAACGTTCTGTGTCTAAATTGTTAAAGGTGTGACTAAATCACAAACTGAAAGTTTATATTTTAAAATAAAGAATGCATGGAGGAATTAATTGTTCTCAACAATAAACTGTTTTTTCACAGCAAGTAATATAATTCCAGAAGTGCTAATGACTGGAGGCTGCAGGGGCAAAAGTGAGAGGTTGTACAGGGAAAAAGTAGCTTAGTAGTTCACAGAGCACTAATGTTTTGATTTCTAAATTAACAAGGAACATTGAAAAGTAGGATATTCACTATGAATGTATTTTCAAACACTCACAACAGGAGGGTTATAGCTTTTTATGAATGTGAATGTCTTACTGAAAGAGCTGCTCACAGTCACTGTCAATATACAAGCACTGCTGGTGACAAAGTCAAGGATAGAGAAACTAAAAAGCTTTTCCAACGTTTATACTCACTGTGTGGGATGAAAAATAACCAATTTAAATTCCTGCTAAATACAATTGAGAGGAGAAGTGTTTAAATGACTCAACACAAGAGAGGAATTATATGAGTGCGAGTAGAAAAAGGACCTTTAACTCTCATGTCTCCATACATGGGCTGAATGAGAAGATTGAAGAAGCCAAGAACATAAAGTCAGCTTCCCATAATGTCCTGATTTGTAAGCTGGACTCATTCTTCCCAAACTGCACTACACAAACACACATTTATCTGTTTTAGCCTCATCCTCTGTCAAACTCTCAGCTCACAAATGTATGTATCCCTTCAACACTTGCTCTTCTCAAGGGAGGACGTCTCCTCTCAGTCTCCACTTTGCTTTTGCTTTGACTTGTCTGTGAAATTGTCTGAGAGCCTCTCTTCTACAAAATCTTACGAAGCATAACTATGGACTTCAATTTGGTCAGTTGGTCCCTCGACACAACTGATAACATTTCTTCAAAGAGAAGACAGGCTGTAGGCGAGATGATTGTCCCTGTTGGCATGCACACAGCTGGATATCTCATCAACTTGGAAGATTTGATGATGTGTCTATCTCTGCTGTCATCTGTGGATCTTAAGGACGCATAGTTAATTGGATTTATGTTAACTGCTTCCTGCTTTTTGGATTTGGCTGGTTCCTGGTCTATCAACACACAAGGAAGACGTCGGCGGCTAATCTGGACCTGGTCAGGCTGCCTGCCTTACATGATGGCTTGGTTCATGTCTCAAGCACCCAGACTTTTGGCTGAATGGATTAGATCTCGGGGATTTTCTCAGGCACGTTCCATTGGTATGGTCATTTTAATTTGGACATTTCGGAAGTGAGTGGACCAACACAGACTGAAGGTAGATGTCATTAAAGTTTTGCCTGTTCCCAAAACAATTGTGTTTATCTGACATTCGGCTCCCCGACTGGCCTTGATAGGCTGTCTTATCTCAACACGCCTGAGAATTTTTGTAAACCTGACACTCTCACCCTCCCAAACCTTCTTCTGAGGAATTCCATGGGCTTTTCAGTAAAGCCCAGCTGAATAAACCTTTTGTCATAATTTCAGGACTCTGGATTTGCCTCTGGCCGTCCTCGCCCACCCCCCAGTGTGCACAGATCTCCAGAGGGAACTACTTTATATGAACTGAGTTTTTTATCTGAACTCTGCAGTGTCTCTGCGGGCTGGATACTCAACCGCCTTTGAGTACTCCACCCCCCTGCCCCCTCTCTGCGTAATGTTGGCGTCATTATGTGCAAGATTTTTTTTCATTACCACATTTTTGACCTTCAAACAGAGGTCAAAAAATGTGTTGGGATTTTTTTTTCCCCAAACCCACTGTGTCATTTTTCACCACTTTTATTGTCTGTCCAACAGATCTCACTTGTAAATGAGTCTTTGAGGCTCAATGTGACTTATCTGTTTAAATAAAGGATGAATGAATGAGGATGTTTGGGCAGAAGGACCATGCAGCCTTGGACATGCAGGGTGGGAACACAGCTGGATTTATGACTGTCTGGAGGTAACACAGCTGGAGTTCTGACTGTCTGGGGGTTTCTGCAAAAAGAGCTACATGAACAGTCAGGAACAGTCTGTAATTTTTCAAAAGAGTTCGTGACAATTCAAAATTCGATCTGGGTATTGTAGCTAGCTAGGTCGCAGTTACCAGCTTAAGGTTAGTGAACTACGTGATCAGCCTTCAACTTTTTTCTACCAAACTGAATCTTTTTCTATTATTGGGATATTCATAAGATAAATAATGTCGAAACAAGGTAGACAAAAGAAGCAAGACTCAGAAGACATGGAGGAAATTAAGAAGTCACTTAACTTATGAGTGCTGAACTAACTAGGTTGGCATCTCAACAAGAACTTCTAGTAAATGAAGTAAAACAATTGAAAATACAAATAAACAACAAAGACAATAAAATAGCTGAACTTGAAAAAAGAGTTGATGATTTGGAGCAGGACGCAAGACAAAATAATCTGGTGATTACTGGACTTGCAGTCAAGCGCCGACTATATTCAAAGGCTCATGAGGGTGATGACAAAACTGAAGAAGCACAACGTGAAGAACAACGGACTTTGGAGGAACAAGTGGTGTCCTTCATACAAGACAAGGACGTTGAGGTGGACCATGAAGACATTTCATTCTACCACGCTTTGCCCAACAAAGCGGATAAAGCAAAACCAGTAATAATTATGAGGTTCATTAGTAGGAAATCCAGAAATCAAGTGATAATGCAGGCAAAAAAACTGAAGGGAACAAGGGTGTACATAAATGAACATCTGACAAAGAAAAATGGAACTATTGCACGTGAGGCAAGGTTGTTAAAAAAACAAAATAAAATAACATCAACATGGACAAGAAACGGAAATGTATGGATTAAAGTGCACGAAGGGTCTCAACCAAAAATAATAAAAGAACTGAAAGACTTGGAAAAACTTAAATGATTTTAAGAGGTTAAATTACTAACTACTTAATTTAATTCACATCCAACTTTATACTGTATACCGTCTGATGAACAGGTACCAGTATGTTAACCATGTTAACAACCGAGGACTCAGAATCTAAAATATATAACATTGAAAATGTAATTGATACAGATTTGTTTCCAGTTATAAAATATTGTAAATATTTCAGTGAAGATCAGTTTAATGATATCAACATAACATATGGAGATCTTTCTAGTATACACTTTAACAGTAGAAGTTTAAATGCAAATCTATCCAATATAAAAGACTATTTAAAACAATTAAAGAGAACATTTGAAATAATATCACTATCAGAGACATGGCTCAATTATGAAAGTACAAATATTCAAATTGAAGGCTATGAGTTATTTCATATGAATAGACAGAGTGGAAGAGGTGGTGGAGTCGCTCTATTTGTTAAGGATGAAACAAGATGTAAATTGATTCGTGAAATGTCACTAACTGTTGATAATATTATGGAAATAGTAACAATAGAAATAATAAGTAGGAATGATAAAAATGTCATAGTTAGCTGTGCATACAGGTCACCAAGCTCAAATATTGAAATATTTACTGATAAAATAGTGGAACTAATGGAAAAATATCAATAAAAGCCTTTTTTTATGTGGAGACTTTAATATCGATCTAGGAAACACAACAGATACAAACAACATCAATACATTTATAAATTCAATGTATAGCTTGAATCTGTATCCGTTAATATCCAAACCCACTAGGATAACAACTCATAGTGCCACAATAATTGATAACATTTTCACAAATACAACAAATGGGGAAGTGACAGGTGGTATTCTTGTTAATGACCTAAGTGATCACTTACCAATTTTTGCTATCTATAATAATGATCAAAATACCTTAAAAACAGAAGAAAAAAGAAAACAATAATAAACACATCCAAAAAAGCATTAGAGAGATTGAAGAATGATTTAGATAACCAAAACTGGAATGATGTGTATGTGAATGATGTAAACAAATCTTATGAAACATTTATGAATATTCTAGAGGTTTTGTATAAAAAAAAATGTGTGCAAAAAGATTATTTAAAGAAAAAAAATGTTGATCAACCATGGATGACAAAAGGATTGAGAAATGCTTGTAAAAAAAAGAATTATCTGTACTCGTGTTTCTTGAAATCCAGAACACAAGAGGCAGAAAATAAATATAAAAAATATAAAAACAAATTAACTGGGATCATAAGAAAACATAAGAGGGAATATTATAGTGAATTATTACATAAAAGCAATGGTGACATGAGGGCAACGTGGCGAGTAATGAACAGTGTACTGAAAAAAATAAGGTTAGTGTGGGTCTTTCACAACATTTTGTGGAAAATAATGAGGAAATCCATGATGAAAATGTAATTGTTAATGGTTTTAATAATTACTTTGTAAATATTGGATCTACCCTTGCAAATTCAATACCGAGTAGATAAAAATGTGAGTTATTTGATCAATGGTTGTACAAACAGTATGTTTCTGAAGGGAACTGATAAGGAAGAAATAATGAAGGTAGTTAGAAATTTTACTGACAAAAGATCAAAAGATTGTGAAGATATGGATATGATGGTTGTGAAAGAAATAATGAGTTATGTAATCGAGCCATTTACGTATATATGTAACTTGTCATTTTCAACTGGGATATTCCCAAACAGAATGAAAATAGCCTGCGGTTTAAAAATGGTGATAAATGTGTATTTAATAATTACAGGCCTATATCATTATTACCACAATTCTCAAAAATTTTTGAAAAACTATTTGTAACCAGACTCGACTTATTTCTTGATAAAAATAACATTTTGGATAACGGTCAATATGGTTTCAGATCAAATAACTCAACATCCATGGCGCTTATGGAGTTGATGGAGCAAGTTACCACAGCTATAGATCAAAAACAAAATTGCATAAGTATATTTGTTGATTTAAAAAAGGCATTCGACACTATTGACCACACCATTCTACTTGATAAATTGGAAAAATATGGTATTAGAGGACCAGCTTTGCAGTGGATATTTAGTTATTTGAAAGACAGAAAACAGTTTGTACAAATTGATGATGTGAGATCTAATCTATGTAATGTTTTGTCTGGAGTGCCACAAGGCTCGGTACTGGGACCTAAGTTATTTATCTTATATGTAAATGATTTAATGAAGGTGTCCAGTATCCTTAAATGTGTTCTTTTTGCCGATGATACTACTTTCTTTTGTTTGGGTAAAGATTTGGAACAAATGTTTGAGTTGATGAATATTGAGTTTGTTAAAATACAAACTTGGTTTAAATTAAACAAGTTATCATTGAACCTTGATAAAACTAATTATATGATATTCAGTAAAAAAAAGGATAACTGTCGACGTTCCATTCAATATTGATGGTGTTGAGATAAACAGGGTAAGGGAGATAAAGTTTTTGGGTGTTATTATTGACGATAAACTGTCATGGAAACAGCACATAAATTTTGTAAGAACTAAGATGTCTAAGTCCATTGCAGTGCTGTATAAAGTTAGGGATTTCTTGAATGATAAAGCCTTGTACTTGCTATATAATACAATTATAGTGCCTCATTTAATTTATTGTATAAATGTGTGGGGAACAGCATATAAAACTATAACTAGGCCGGTTTTTATTTTACAGAAAAGAGCAATACGAATTATTACAAGAAAGCATTATAGTCATCCTTCTAGTATTTTGTTTAGTCAGTTGGAATTATTGAAGTTCTATGATTTGGTTGACTACCATATTCTTTTAATACTGTTTAAAGCTCATAACTGCACGCTACCTCCAAACATTCAAACTCCATCCATCCATCCATCCATCTTCTTCCGCTTATCCGGGGTCGGGTCGCGGGGGTAGCAGCCTAAGTAGGGAGGCCCAGACTTCCCTCTCCCCAGCCACTTGGAGCAGCTCCTCCGGGGGAATCCCAAGGCGTTCCCAGGCCAGCCGAGAAACATAGTCCCTCCAGCGCGTCCTGGGTCTTCCTCTGGGTCTCCTCCCGGTGGGACATGCCCGGAACACCTCACCAGGGAGGCGTCCAGGAGGCATCCTAACCAGATGCCCGAGCCACCTCAACTGGCTCCTCTCGATGTGGAGAAGCAGCGGCTCTACTCCGAGTCCCTCCCGGATGACTGAGCTTCTCACCCTATCTCTAAGGGAGAGTCCAGCCACCCTGCGGAGAAAACTCATTTCAGCCGCTTGTATCCGAGATCTTGTTCTTTCGGTCATAACCCAAAGCTCATGACCATAGATGAGGGTGGGAACGTAGATCGATCGGTAAATTGAGAGCTTTGCCTTTTGACTCAGCTCTCTCTTCACCACGACAGACCGGTACAGCGCCCGCTTCACTGCGGACGCTGCACCTATCCGCCTATCGATCTCACGCTCCAGTTTTCCCTCATTCGTGAACAGTGTTGGGGTAGTTACCCAAAATAAGTAATTAGTTACACATTACTAGTTACTTTTTAAAAAAGTAACATATTACACTACTTAGTTACTCAGTTCTGAAAGTAACTTAGTTACATTACTTTTGGATTACTCTAATACTGTACCTGAGATTTAACCTGTATTAATTTTTATCTTTCAATAATGATATTAGAGATCTTTTTGACACTCATTTTTGATGAAAAAGTAAAACAGCAGTGCAACATAACAAGCACAATGCATTTGTAAATGTGCCATTCAAAAGGTATGACAATATCAATGACAATATCAAAATGTAAAACTTCTGTTTAAAAAAAATAAAACAGAACAGACAGGTTTACAAGAAATCTAAAATAACTACCTATCAGCCTCTTTCAAACCAGTTATGTGATCACAATCTGACAGGCTTACCTTTGTGCTTGACGGATTTTTCATGCTGACGGACATCGTTCCTTCCCCCATGAGAGAGAGACACTAAAGTCGCGGTTACAAATCTTAAAAAACGCGTAATAAACTTTAGGAAAGTAAATTCGCTGTCCCATTTTTCAACATATTTACACGAAGTCTTAACTTTTTTGGCAGGGACGCGTCCTCTCTCGTTACATCCATCTCTATGTGTTTTTCCGGGTTTGTTCTCGAGTCTCGACCGCGCCAGCCCCAACATCGCGAGAACTGCCACCGAGGCTTACTGCAGGTGGCAGTTCTCGCGAGGCTAGTGACAGAGGCCGTATGTCTATGTACCTTTATATGTCTATGTACGTTGACGTATAACGTTCCTACGTCATCGCGTACGTCTTTGTTTTCCCCACGTGACAGTCTGCTCCATAGATATCTATATATAATGTCTATGGTCCGCTCCGTCGTCCTCGTCGTACCACAACTATTCTCCGAAAGGTAAATAAATAAAACTATTCTCCGAAAGGTCCTGATTGTAACGCAAGTAACGAATGTAAGGTTTTGTTAGTAACTGTAATATATTACAGGCATTTTCAAAGTAGTGCGTTACACTACTACGTTACTGCAAAATGTAATGTGATTACTGTAACGCGTTACTAAGTAACGCGTTACACCCAACACTGTTCGTGAACAAGATCCCGAGATACTTAAACTCCTCCACTTGGGGCAGGACCTCCTCCCCGACCCGGAGAGGGCATGCTACCCTTTTCCGGCTCAAGACCATGGCCTCGGATTTGGAGGAACTGATCCTCATCCCGGCCGCATCACACTCGGCTGCAAACCGCTCCAGTGAAAGTTGTAAATCACGAACTGATGAAGCCAGTAGGACCACATCATCTGCAAAAAACAGAGAAGCGATTCTAAGGTCACCAAAACGGATCCTCTCAACACCTTGGCTGCGCCTAGAAATTCTGTCCATAAAAGTTATGAACAGAATCGGTGACAAAGGGCAACCTTGGCGGAGTCCAACTCTCACCGGAAACGAGCCTGACTTACTGCCGGCAATGCGGACCAAGCTCTGACACCGGTCGTACAGGGACCTAACAGCCCTTATCAAAGGGCCTGGTACCCCATACTCCCGGAGTACCCTCCACAGAACCCCCCACAGAACCCCTCGACTCATTTTTTAAAAAGGAAAAGTACCTATAATCTTAAGGGAATGAATATTTTTGTCAAACCACAGTACAGGACTAGTTTGAAGGGTCGGTCTACTCTAATTCAAGGTATATGTCTGTGGAACGGTTTGGAAAATAATGTTAAAATAGTTAAGACAATGCCTATGTTCAAGAAAATGATTAAGACTAGATTTTTGAAAAGATACATATATTAATTTATCTATAGTGTACCATATAATTGAGATAAGTTATTTGTCATGGTATATTATTCAAAAATGATTGTTGTCTGATTTGATAATTTGATAATTTGAGTTAATTTTTGTTTTAAAGAAGGGGCAGATACTATAAGATTATTTTCTTCTTCTGCCACCTTTCATTTTATGTATTGTTTACTTTTACTATGTGATTTTGTAAAAAAAAAATGTGTGTTTTAAATATGAAATAAATAAATAAACTAAACTAAACTAAAACTAAACTAAAACCAGAGAATAAGACATTATGGTGGAAGCTGAAGAAGGAAGAATGTTGTGAGAAATTCAGAGAGGAGCTGTTAAAGGCTATGGGTGGTAAGAAAGAGCTTCCAAATGACTGGGCTACAAAAGCAACAGCAATTAGAGAGACAGGTAGGAAGGTACTTGGTGTGTAATCTGGACAGAGAATGGATGATAAGGAAACCTGGTGGTGGAATATTGAAGTGCAGGATGCCGTTCAAAGAAAGAGGTTAGCCAAGAAGAAATATGACCGTGAGAGGACTGAAGAGAGGAGACAGGAATATAAGAAGATGGGACATAGGGCAAAGAGGGAAGTAGCTACGGCAAACCAGAGGGCGTACGATGAGCTGTATCGGAGATTGGACAGTAAACAGGGCGAGAAGGACTTGCAAGACAGAGGGATCAGGCTGGAAAGGATGCGCAGCAGGTTAAGCTTATTAAAGATGGGAATGGTAATGTTCTAACAAGTGAGGAGAGTGTGATGGGAAGATGGAAGGATTACTTTGAGGAGCTAATGAATGAAGAGAATGAATGGTAAATGGTAAATGGAGCTTATTTATATAGCGCTTTCCAGTCCCCTATGAGGGACCCCAAAGCGCTTTACAATACCAACCATCCACCCATTCATACACACATTCATACACCGGTAGCGGCAGACTGCCATGCAAGGCACCATCCAGTCCTACCGGGAGCAACTCGGGGTTAAGTGTCTTGTCCAGGGACATGACACATGGTGTGGGGAACCGGGATTCAAACCTCCAACCTTCCGATCGGGGGATGACTGCCATTACCACTATGCCACGGCCGTCCCATAATGAAAGAATCTGAATCTGTGGACCAGGAAGTGGGAAAGATTAGTGAGGGTGAAGTCCGGAAAGCTTTGAAAAGAATGAAGAAGGGGAAGACATTAGGACCTGATGATATACCAGTGGAGGTTTGGAAAGTCTTTGAGAGATGGCAGTGAGGTTTTTGACTCAAATATTCAATGGCATATTTGATGGTGAGAAAATGCCTGAGGAATGGAGAAGAACTGTGCTGGTGCCCATTTTTAAGAACAAGGGTGATGTACAGAGTTGTAGCAACTACAGGGGCATTCAATTGACGAGTCACACAATGAAGATTTGGAATAGAGTTGTGGAAACTAGACTTAGATGAGAGGTGACTATTTGTAAGCAGCAGTATGGTTTCATGCCAAGAAAGAACACCACATATGCCATATTTGCTTTGAGGATGTTGATAGAGAAGTACAGAGAGGGTCAGAAAGAACTCCATTGTGTCTTTGTGGATTTAGAAAAAGCATATGACAGGGTGCCAAGAGAGGAGGTGTGGTATTGCATGAGGAAATCTGGAGTGGCAGAAAAGTATGTTAGACTGGTACAGGACATGTATGAGGACAGCAGGACAGTGGTGAGATGTGCTGTAGGAGTGACAGATAGCTTCAAGGTGGAGGTGGGATTGCATCAAGGATCGGCTCTGAGCTCCTTCTTGTTTTCTCTGGTGATGGACCAACTAACAAATGTGGTCAGGCAGGAATCCCCATGGACTATGATGTTTGCAGAGGACATTGCGATCTGTGGTGAGAACAGGGAACATGTGGAAGAGAACTTGGAGAGATGGAGGTACTTGAAAGAAGAGGAATAAAAGTCAGCCGTAGTAAGACAGAGTACTTGTGTGTGAATGAGAGGGAGGCCGGTGGAACAGTGAGGCTACAAGGATCAGAGGTCACAAAAGTGCAGGACTTCAAGTACTTGGGGTCAACTATCCAGGAAAACGGGGAATGTGGGAAAGAAGTGAAAAAGAGAGTCCAGGCAGGATGGAGTGGATGGAGAATAATTTCAGGAGTGATTTGTGACAAAAGGGTGTCAACAAAGGTCAAAGGAAAAGTTTACAGTCAGTGGTGAGACCAGCTATGTTGTATGGTCTGGAGACAGTGGCACTGACAAAAAGACAAGAGAAAGAACTGGAAGTTGCAGAAATGAAGATGCTGAGGTTCTCCTTAGGAGTAACAAGGCTGGATAAGATTAGGAATGAAATCATCGTACAACACAGGTTGAACAACTGGGAGACAAAGTTAGGGATGCCAGACTGAGATGGTTTGGACATGTCCAGAGGAAGTACAGTGGATATATTGGTAGAAGGATGTTAGAAATGCAACTGCCAGGAAAAAGACAAAGAGGACGGCCACAGAGGAGATATATGGATGCAGTTAGAGAGGACATGGAGGTAGTTGGAGTGAGGACAGAGGATGCAGAGGACAGAATGAGGTGGAGGAGGATGACTCACTATGGCATCCCCTAAAAAGGTAAACCTTGAAAGAAGAAGAAGAAGAAGATAAGTGACCCAAGATTAAGGACAAACATGATATTTTTAAATTATTTTTAAAATGTTGTCTTGTTAAGATAATATCATTTGTATTGACCTATTGATCCATCCATTATTTTCCTCTTGTTCCAAAGTTAGCTTGCCGGGAAAGCAGCCTGAGCAGGGAGGTTCAGACATCTTGTTCCATAGCCACCTCTTCCAGCCCTTCTGGGGAGACCCCAAGGCATTCCCAGGCCAACAGAGAGACATAGTCTCTCCAATGTGTCCTGGGTCTTCCCCGGGCTCTCCTCCCAGTTGGACATGCCCAAAGCACCTCCCGTCTATACCAGATGTCCGAACCACTTCAACTGGCTCTTTTTGATGTGGAGGAGCTGCAGTTCTATTCAGGGTCTCTCCCAGACAATTGAACTTGTCATCTTATCCTTAAGAGAGAGTCCAGCTACCCTGCGGAGGAAACTCATTTCAACTGCCTGTATCCGTGATCTCAGTCTTTCAGTCACTACCCAGAGTTCATGACCATAGGTGAGGGTAGGAACGTTGACCAACCGGTAAACAGAGAGCTTTGCTTTACAGCTCAGCTCCCTCTTCATTACAACAAATTGGCAGAGGGTCCACAATACTGCAGATATTGCACCAATCCATCAGTCAATATCAGGCTCCATTCTTCCCTCACTGGTGAACAAAACCCCAAGATACTTGAACTCCTCCACTTGAAGCAGAACTTCATCCTCGAACTAAAGAAAGCAATACACCCTTTTCTGACTGAGGACCATGGCCTCAGATTTGGAGGTGCTGAAACTCATCCCAGCCACTTCACACTCGGCTGTGAACCATTTCAGTGAGCGCTAGAGAGCTTAAAGGTATTGTGACATGATTTTGTAAATTTGAATATTTGTCAGAACATATATATCTTATATCATTGAGCTCTGGTCGTTTTTGCAAAATAAATTATAAATATATTAAAATTTTATTCTAAATTATGCTAATTTTTTCTCTGGTACTTGCTGGGATACGCCCCTAAAATTCCGCGCATTCCCGCAATACGTCATCAGTGTGACGTGACACATCAGTGTGACGTGACAACGGGCAGAAGGCAGAGCCTTGCCCGTTTGTTAGGTGTGTTAACTGCTTGCCATACAGATTCATTTCCTGAAGGATCGCCTCTTTTATTTGTGTAACTTGAAAAATGCCGTCACGTTGTAGCGCATTTGTGTGTTCTAATATCAGCAGTGAACAAGTGATTCTTCACAAATTTCCAAAAGATGACAAACTTCGACAAGAATGGACCAGACAAGGACCGGTGGGTTCCAGGAGTCGTATGTCTGCAGCGACCATTTCACTGCCGATTGTTTTCAGCACCTGGTATAAAAGAATCTTTAGGATTACCAGTAAGATTCAGAAGACTTTTAAAACCGGATGCTATTCCTACTATTTTTAAAAGAAAATCTACAGAAGAAAGTCCCACAGGAGCTACCATGTCGAAACAACGCAGGGACCATCGGAAGACTGTCCAGGAGATGAGTAAGTCTTTGTGTAAACATAATCGGAGGTGTGTAGTGTTTTAGATTATAAACTATATATTTTACGTGAGTTCATGTTGTTTTACTTTATACACTGTGAGTGTATAAAGCCAATTATCACGGCAGATTATTTATGTTCGCTGCTAACAAGCTGGACGCCTCCCTGGTGAGGTGTTCCGGGCATGTCCCACCGGGAGGAGACCCAGAGGAAGACCCAGGACACGCTGGAGGGACTATGTTTCTCGGCTGGCCTGGGAACGCCTTGGGATTCCCCCAGAGGAGCTGCTCCAAGTGGCTGGGGAGAGGGAAGTCTGGGCCTCCCTACTTAGGCTACTACCCCCGCGACCCGACCCCGGATAAGCGGACGAAAATGGATGGATGGATGGATGGCTAACAAGCTAGCCGAATCAGTAGCACACACACTTTTCTAATGATGTATTTTTAAATTATGTCTACGCGATCAGGTAACATCTCGTTTCTTTTTATTCGGGGAGGGTTTATTAATGAGAGTTTTGGAAGATTTACTGTCTTAAAATGATATATCGCTGACGCGACCGGTAATAAGCCGAGATGCAGCTAACACACTAGCCGAGATACAGGCCACGTTGCTATTTATGTATTTTTAAATTATGTCAGCGCGATCAGGTAACATCTCGTTTCTTTTTATTCGGGGAGGGTTTATTAATGAGAGTTTTGGATGATTTACTGTCTTAAAATGATATATCGCTGACGCGACCGGTAATAAGCCGAGATAGCAGCTAACAAACATTAGCCGAGAGCCCGGAGCAAACACGTTGCTAATTATGTATTTTTAAATTATGTCTGCGCGATCAGGTAACATCTCGTTTCTTTTTATTCGGGGAGGGTTTATTAATGAGAGTTTTGGATGATTTACTGTCTTAAAATGATATATCGCTGACGCGACCGGTAATAAGCCGAGATGCAGCTAACACACTAGCCGAGATACAGGCCACGTTGCTATTTATGTATTTTTAAATTATGTCAGCGCGATCAGGTAACATCTCGTTTCTTTTTATTCGGGGAGGGTTTATTAATGAGAGTTTTGGATGATTTACTGTCTTAAAATGATATATCGCTGACGCGACCGGTAATAAGCCGAGATAGCAGCTAACAAACATTAGCCGAGAGCCCGGAGCAAACACGTTGCTAATTATGTATTTTTAAATTATGTCTGCGCGATCAGGTAACATCTCGTTTCTTTTTATTCGGGGAGGGTTTATTAATGAGAGTTTTGGATGATTTACTGTCTTAAAATGATATATCGCTGACGCGACCGGTAATAAGCCGAGATAGCAGCTAACAAACATTAGCCGAGAGCCCGGAGCAAACACGTTGCTATGTATGTATTTTTAAATTATGTCTGCGCCATCAGGTAACATCTCGTTTCTTTTTATTCGGGGAGGGTTTATTAATGAGAGTTTTGGAAGATTTACTGTCTTAAAATGATATATCTCAGACGTGACCGGTGTCAGGGACTCTTGTTAGCCAAGATAGCTTCTAAAAAAAATTAGCCGAGAGCCCGGAGCAAACACGTTGCTATGTATGTATTTTTAAATTATGTCTGCGCCATCAGGTAACATCTGTAATTTTTTTATTCAGGGAGTGTTTATTAATGAGAGTTTTGGAAGATTTACTGTCTCAAAATGATATCTCAGACGCGATAGGACATGCTCCGCCATTATTATTTAAATGCACGTTGGAGCGTGCCTTCCCGTTGTCACGTCAAGATGACGTTTTGCGGAAATGCGCAGATTTTTAGGGGCGTATCCCAGAGAAAAAAACTACCATAACTTGGAATAAAAATTTAATATATTTATAATTTATTATGCAAAAACGACCAGAGCTCAATGATATAAGATGTTTATGTTCTGACAAATATTCAAATTTACAAAATCATGTCACAATCCCTTTAATGATGCCAACAGGACCACATCATCTGCAAAGAGCAAAGATGGAATCCTGAGACCACTGAACCAGAATCCCCCCACTCCCTGTTTGCACCAAGAAAGATTCAAGATTCAAGTTCCTTTATTATCCCCGAGGGGCAATTAGATTTGCAGTCAATAAGTGTGCACAGATTCTGTCCATAAAAGGTATAAATAGAACTGTTAACGGTATAACTCCCACGCTGAAGGGGTCCAACTTATTACCAGCAATGCAAACTAAACTCTCACACCGCTTATATAGGGAATGAACAGCCTGTAGCAACGGGTCCCCTATTCCAAACTCACAGACCATCCCCCACAGTGTACCTCAAGGAACATGGTCGAATGCCTTCTCCAAGTCCACAACACACATGTACTGTAGATTGGATGGACAAACTCCTATGACCCCTCAAGGACCCTAGTGAGGGTAACAAGCTGGTGTACCACGGCCAGGACAGAACCTGCATTTATCCTCCTGGATCTGAGTGTCGACCAATGATCAGACTTGCTTCTCCAGTACCATTGAATATACCTTACCAGGGAGGCTAAGGAGAGTGAAGCCCCTGTAATTGAAACACACCCTCCGGTCCCCCTTTTTGAAGAGAGGAACTATTACCCCAGTTTGGCAATACAGTGGCACTGCCCCCGATGTCCACGCGACGTTGCAAAGGCGTGCCAACCAAGACAGCCCAACAGCATCCAGAGCCTTAAGGAAATCAGGGTGAATCTCATCCATCCCCAGAGCCTTGCCACCTCAGAGCTTTTTAACTACCTCAATGACCTCAGCCACGGTTATGGACAGACCAACCCCAAAGTCCCTCAACTCAGCTTTCTCCATGGATGTGCTGGTGGGCAGAGGTGTCAAGTAAC
Organism: Garcialebias charrua; assembly: GCA_038048925.1. NCBI lineage: Eukaryota > Metazoa > Chordata > Actinopteri > Cyprinodontiformes > Rivulidae > Garcialebias > Garcialebias charrua. Next base: position 28,951 of record JBBPBX010002246.1, on the reverse strand, counting down.
GAAGTATAAATACTTCGTTACTTTACTTAAGTACAAATTTTAGTTATCTATACTTTAGTAAAGTAATTATTTTTCAGCCTACTTTATACTTCTACTTCTTACATTTTCACGCAATTACTGGTACTTTCTACTCCTTACTTTTTAAAAATAGCCTCGTTACTTTTCTTTCATTTTGCCGTTTTTTTTGTAGAATATAGATATTCACGCAGGACTTTCCAAAAATTGAACATAAATATCCGCATCAGCAGCCGTCGTCACTCACCAGTGTTGCCAGATTGGGCGGTTCACCGCGATTTTCCTTCTGACTTTTGCGGGTAAAGAGTGCTTTGGGTGGGTGGGACTCTATCTGGCAACACCGGTCACACCGGTGTTTACGCGTGTGTCTTTACATCCGGGGCAGCGTCGGCAGCGCCGGGACCCTCCATCAATGTAGAGGCGTCTGCGGCACCGGGACCCTCCATCAGTAGTTGGGGCGTCTTCTATAGCAACTTCATCCGGCGAAGCCATGCTGTCCGTGACGCTGACTTGCTAGGGGCTCTGCTAGCGCTAGCATTAGCGTCTCGCGAGACAACGTTACCTCTCAACGAGAGATATCGCGGGAGTTTAATATCGCGAGATCTCGTACAACGAGATCTCGTTACATGCCTAATATTGAGGTAAGCTGAAAGTTTTTTTTTTTTTTATCAGTTGATTACTGACTTCTAGTGACCTAGTAACATACTAATGTTGTATAATGTTTTCTATGGTTAGGAGGTACTAGCCATGGAACTAGCTACATGCTCTGGGTTTGCTTGCTAACATTATTTCTCTTTTTTATTCAGATTTAAAACATATTTTCTTTCTGTCAGAGTTTTCACTGAACTTAACAAAGTTTTACTTCATAGACTACGTTCACACTGCAGGCAAATGCTCAATAATACCCCTATACAGTATGGTTATTTTAATATATTTAAATTTGCATTTAAATGTGTCTATTTTCAATGGGCATATATGCAGTTAAGACAGGTAGCTTAGTGCACCCCTAGTTTTTCAACATTAACAATATAATATAATCTAGTCTAAAAAAATGATTTTTGTGGGGGAGGTGGGGTTGTATACAATAGTATGTGTGGTGCAGCCTAAGCATTTGTCTTTGTTGTTGCTTTTTCTTACGCTACTTTTACTTTTATACTTTTAAGTAGTTTTGAAACCAGTACTTTTTTACTTTTACTTGAGTAAAAAGCTAGAGTTGATACTTCTACTTCTACAGAAGTAATTTTAAATCCCAGTATCTATACTTCTACTTGAGTAATGAATGTGAATACTTTTGACACCACTGCTGGTGGGATTGAGACTGTCCAAGAAGTATTCCTTCCACCTCCCAATGACTTCTGGACCTACATGCTCCCTTGAAGAGAAGACGGGTGTCTTTCTCCCGTTCAGCCCCCTGGTACACTGATGAGCTAACAAGGATGAAGACAACTGGCCGTGCTATTGAGAGACGTGTAAAATCATCTGGGGCCTCATGTACAAAGACTTGCGTGGATTTCCTACTGAAAAGTGACGTACGGTCAAATCCAGAAAAGTGTGTACGCACAAAAAAATCCAGATGTATCAAACTGTGCGTACACCGGAATCCACGCACATTCCTTTTGTACATCACAATCAACGTGGAACTGAGCGCACGTGAGACACCTCCCCTGACACGCCTTCATTTACATATGTTAAACAGATGCAAATTACTTCCTGCATGTGTGAAGGACATGTTTGTTTGATCCCTGCGCGATCAGAAATGATTTCTAGATTCAGGAAAATAATGAATTTAATATAATATGAGTGAGGAAAATAATCCTAAGTAAGAATAGTAATAAAATGTGTTTATCACGCAAAGAACGAGTGATTGTGTGTCGGTATTTGTGTGTGCGCGCACCCTGCTTTGGTGCGCCAGCTCATCCATTCATTCTGAGTGAAAATATTAACTTTGCGCACGGGTTTATTACCATAATTACTGTAAACACAGAGGAACTTAGATGTTTGGTAGAACATAGATCTTTGTTTATTTAATAGATGATATGAAGAAACGGGTCTGTGCGTCTCAGTGGAGAGTTTTCATGACATGACGTGATGTTGGAGTCTCCAAACGCTGCGCGCGCCACATTGTGCGCAATCTGTTTGTCTGTGAAGCCTTTACTCTCCTACAAGTTATATATGGTGTACTTTCACGTGTCATTTTGGAGAAATCTACAATAAACGCAGATTATTAAACACCTCCACTGCCGTGTAACACCGGCGTGGGTGCGCGCGCGCTCCAAAGCGCGACCACTCAGCCTTTGGAATCATATGGATGAGACATTCCATTAAATATGATCAGGCTTTGTGTGTACTGGACTGCCCTGATCGGCCTGCCAGCTCCCTCAGGAAAGCTCGGGAACAGTTTGATCGCTGCTTCTGCACGCGTGATGCACGGCTCCTGTGTTGCTCCAGAGCGCAGCAGTGCCAAACTGAAAAATGATTATTTCTGAAAACGGCTGATAAGCCATATCCTAGATCAGAAAATTATATCTGTTTATAAATAAATGCTCTGCGTGTTACACTATTTATTATATTCTCCAGTAAGGCTGAATGAATCCGTTCCTGTTAAATTTATTCTTTGCACAACTTTGCGCGTCCTTTATTTCACTGCGTCATGTGGATGTAATACTTGTTAATCGTGTGTTTGGTGGGAATATTAATCATTTTCACATCATTTTTAACTAACTGCGGAGGCGAACGGGCCTAATTTGTTCGTACTGACTAATTATGTTTGTTACGGTGCTTGTCAGAGTTTCAGACAATTAATTGCACGTGTTGTTATTTACTGGCCAAAATAAGAAAGCTACTGTATTTTACCAATTGCTGTAGTTATTCAACTACAGTATTCTTGTGTAAGATCTCCAAAAGTTATTTGGATCACAAACCGTAAAACAATAGTAACAATAGTGAGTTAGATGCAAATTTGGCCATATTAATCTTATTTATACATTATTGTACATTTGTGTTAAATAAAATTTTAAATGTTCATCTTTAGTGTAGCATTTCTGTCCGGTTACTAAGGATTCAAACTTGACTGAATACTTATCTTTATCTCCAGTATTTTAAATTCTAGCTTCAAATATGTAACTGTGATTACTGGTATGTTTAAGTGTTTAAAATGTATAAAACATACAGCACACATCTATAAATGCATAGTTTGTCTAGTACTGATGTCGATGCATAAAACATGGAAGTTTTTTTTTTTAGAAAGCTTTGTTAGAAAAAGCAGCGTCGTGTCTCAGTTACCTGACGAGACTAATTTGGACAGGTGGACATTGTTTGTTTAGTGATTTAAACAAACTGATCTTTTTCTCAGAATTTTTTATTTTTTTGTCTTTTCCATTTATAAAAACAAATAATTTCAGGTGGCATTCCTTTTTCTTGGTTAAACTCGTTTTTTTTTTAGCATTATTACATCTGAAGAAATTATTCATCTTTAATAAAAGATAAAAACATAAACACTTAAACTGCTTTGTTCTTTTTTATTTTATCTTTTGCTTTATTAAAGCAAAACACAAAGGTTCTCAAATGATCTCACAAATATCTTTTTCCATTCATTCAACCTTTATTTATAGCCTCATTGAGCCACTGGGACTCATTTACAACAGGGACCTGTTTATGTACAGTCAAATTAAAACATTAAGTGAGTCTATAGAGCTTTTGTTGTTTATTACATTCTTGTTTTGTTTTTTTGACTTAGCTTGTGGCGCCATCTGTTTGTTGTGAAAACCTAGTTTTGGACAGTGAAAGGATCTGGTCAGCAACAATTGTCCAACCTGCTGTGTAAGCAATCTAACACAATGTTCAGGAGGCACTGCCAAAACTCTTACTATGCTTTTAAAAATAATAATGATTTATTGCTAATAAACCTAAAATAAATAGGAAGAGTTACTAATATGGAGTGATAGAAACGTATATGTCCAGAAAGTGTTTTTTAGTGATAACTTCTTTTTAAATAATCCATGACTCTGATGTGAAGGCTCACTGTTTCTGTGGACTCCTAGATGTTTTATAAACTGTAAACGCAGCGATAAAGAACGTTATATTACCCAGAGTTAAATAAATACAGACATGCCCTTGGCAACAGAGTTCAAAGTTCAGTTTATGTCCAGAAGGCACGTAATATGTAGTGTTGTGTAATTTTACTTTACTGAAATGCTGCTCATGTCCCAGAGTAGATATGTTTGTACATTTATGAACCACTTGTACGTATTTTTATATGACTCGTGAGGCTTTACTTGTTTTGATTTGTCTAAAGCTTTTTTATTGAGTTTTATTTTGTTGTTTGCATATAAAAAAGTAGGACTTTTATTTTTTTTATTTCACAACCTCAGAAACAACAAGTATATAAGGTTTTGGAGCGATTCTGTTTGTGATGTTCCTATTTTTTAAATGTTTCTGATTTCAACATTTAGTTATAAAAGTAGCTCTATGAATGAGTCCGTTAATAAAGTGGGCTGGTTTATGATGTGTAATCTTTTCTACAGCAAAATAAATTAGTAAAACTTGTAGTTATCTAAAATGTAACATTGTGAGCTGATTGATGTCCATCCATCCATTATCTTTACCCGCTTCTTCCTTTTCGGGTCGTGGAGGTCACTGGTGCCCATGTCCAGGCATCACTGTGCGAGAGGCGGGGGACGACCTGACCTAGACAGGTCGCAAGTCCATCGCAGGGACACTTGGAGACAAACAAGACAAACAACCATTCGCTCTCTCACTCACACCTAGGGACAATTTAGAGTTACCAATCAGTCTAACATGCATGTTTTTGGTCTGGGAGGAAACAAGAGTACCCAGAAAAAAAACATGTATGCACGGAGAGAACATGCAAACTCCACCCAGAAAGGCCCCCAGCCAGGAAGGAGTAAACTATCAGCCATGTGTGGGTCAGCACCAGATCATGTGGTGTTTTGAAACTGAATATGTGCTTTGTATTTAAAACGATCGCTTTGAAATCAGTTGTTGCGTAAGATTCAGCCTGTTCTGTCAAAATGTCCAGCGTCTCGATTTTTAACAGCATCCTCAATCTTTTCCTACAGTTTCCATCCACCTACATCTGTGCTCTTCAGACCCAATGTTGCCGCGGGAAGAACGAGACAAACTGACACACAGGAGTCCATGACCGAGTGAAGGACGAGAGAAAGAGAGACAGAGCACTGGGGGGACACAAATCTTATTCTGAATCATTCTTGAGTAATAGATGTATGTGAAACAGGCTTTACCTTTCTAATAATCCATCAAGTTACAATTTAAGGCAGAATTTTTATAAAAATGCTGTCTTTCACTGTATGCTATCTTCTTTTTTTTATTATTATCAAGGTCTTTTTTGTTGTATCTTTTATACATTCACATTCCCTCCAGTCTTGTTTTTTTCTCCTATTTTGTTGTATTAATCAAAATGTGTTGGAAGTATATTCTGTGTAATTGCACGTATGATTTAAATCTAAATAGCCTTGAATCTCCATCTGCTCAGATTTCAACAGAACTCCGTGGCCAGACAGTTGCCATGTCGACCTCATCGCTACGGCGACAAGTAAAGAACATCGTCCACAACTATTCAGAAGCAGAAATCAAGGTCTTTCTTTCATTTTATCAGCTTTCTTCTCGGTTTTGTCAAATTCTGCATTTTCTCAGTCTTGACTCGCATGTTGATCTTAAATCTCTTCAACACTGCAGTGCTTTTGTATAATTAATAAGGGTTGCATTTTGTTTCTGTTTAGCCTGTACCACGAGTTTACATTTTCACTTGGAAAAGTTTTTTGCTTCAAAATGGCTCTTATCACAAAGGCCTTGAATGAAAGGTTATCCCCAACAGGTTAGAGAGGCAACGTCCAACGACCCATGGGGTCCCAGCAGCTCTCTTATGTCAGAGATTGCAGATCTGACCTACAACGTTGTGGCCTTCTCAGAAATCATGAGCATGGTGTGGAAGCGACTCAATGACCATGGAAAGAACTGGAGACACGTGTACAAGGTGTGCAGTTTTATCTTTAAGTTGGGATGATCTCACTTCTTGTTAGACGCTGTGTACAATAATAATAATAATAATAATAATGATCATTTTATTTTCAGCGACAAATTGAAATATAAAATACATGAAGGATATAAAATGGAAGATAAAAATACATTTAGTAAAGTTAGTGATAAGCTAGTCTAAAGAGATGTGTTTTCAGGGCAGTCTTGAACAGAGAAAGGGAGGTGGTGTTTCGAAGGTCTGGCGGTAGGGCGTTCCAGAGGTGAGGGGCAGAGCAGGTGAAGGCCCTGCTCCCCATGGTGGAGAGGCGGGCAGAGGGTACATGGAGATGTAGTGAAGAGGAGGATCTGAGAGAGCGTGATGGGATGGAGATTTGGAGGAGGTCAGATAGATAAGGAGGGGCAAGGTTGTGGATAGATTTGAACGTGAGGAGTAGAATTTTGAAGATGATGCGTGATTTAACCGGGAGCCAGTGGAGCTGCTGCAGGACAGGAGTGATGTGGTTATAGTAGGAGGTTTGAGTGATGACACGGGCAGCTGAGTTCTGGACCATCTGTAACTTGTGGAGAGATTTGTTGGGGAGGCCGTAGAGAAGGGAGTTGCAGTAGTCAATACGGGAAGTCACAAGACTGTGCACCAGGATGGCTGTGGAGCGGGGTGTGAGAGAAGGACGGAGACGGTTAATATTACGGAGGTGGAAATAGGCAGACCGAGTAATATTGTTGATGTGTGAAGTGAAGGAAAGAGTGGTGTCGAGGATGACACCGAGGCTCTTGACCTGAGGGGAGGGGGATAGCAGAGAGTTGTTAAGGGGGACGAGAAGATGTTCTGATTTTGAAATAGAGTTTTTGGTACCGACGAGAATGACTTCTGTTTTGTTGCTGTTTAGTTGAAGGAAATTGTTAGAAAACCAGTGATTTAGCTCAATGAGACAGTCGGTGAGGATGGAGGGTGGGTGGAGTCAGTTACAAGACCATAAACTCTAAATATTACAGTTTTATGATATTAAACTTAAAGTCTAACAATCTTCTGGCTCTGGGCTCATACTGTATGTTGCACAGTTCCTTTTTTTTTTTTAAATATCAATTTAATCAGCTGGGTCTGCTCCAAATCTTCTGCTAAAAATCCTCATATTTGTATTTTTCTTCAAAAAACAAAACCCTGTTACAACTCTAGTGAATCTTTCAGGAAGATTGGGACTGAATAATTACAAAGTTTATATAAAATTTGAATTTATTGCAAACTTTACAGAGACAAATGTTAGTTTTTTATAAATATAAAATCATAAATGTGTCATTGTTAGTTGTCACTCTACTAGTGGTAATTTAACTGGAAATTATAGAAAAATGTGCAAACAAATTTGTTTTATTTTTTTACTGTTGCTTTTGCATAATCAGCATTTTCCTACACTGTCATTTTAGTGCTTTTTTTCTCTCCCCATCAGGCTATGACTCTTATGGAATACCTGATTAAGACTGGATCAGAACGTGTTGCACAACAGTGTCGAGAAAATATCTACGCAGTCCAAACCCTCAAGGATTTCCAGTACATAGACAGAGACGGCAAAGATCAGGTACACACACAAACCCATGCTAACAAAACTGAGTAGAGCAGACATCTTTAATAAGTTCGGTCCATATTTGGGTTATGCAAGAACACTGTCCAAATTCTTTGAATGAACTTCAAGCAAGATCAACAAAGTGTTTCTGACCTTTTGCACAAAGCCAGTGGTTGGCTAATGATAAATAAAGTGTGCAAAGTTAATAAGTTAAGCTAACAGTAAGCTTTATAGTGTAACTACTGTGGTGTGCATGTGCAAAAGATGTGATGTAATGGTAAATTGAGCTTATTTATATAGCGCTTTCCAGCCCCCTATGAGGGCCCCAAAGCGCTTTACAATACCAACCATCCACCCATTCATACACACATTCATACACCGGTAGTGGCAGACTGCCATGCAAGGCGCTTTCCAGTCCTACCGGGAGCAACTCGGGGTTAAGTGTCTTGCCCAGGGACACAACGACACATGGTGTGGGGAACCGGGATTCGAACCGCCAACCTTCCGATCGGGGGACGACTGCCATTACCACTACGCCACGGCCGCCCCTGTGTATAGGACTTTTTAAATTTTATTGTTTTTTAGCAATAGTTCTGCAGGTTTTTTATACTGTAGGGCTAAACTATTTGCAGCAGTTGAATTCTATATAAAATAGTTGAACAATGTTAACTATAAAGATTAACTTTGTTATGTGTAAACACAAGACTGGTTTAGTCCTTGATTTATTAATTGGTTCAGAAACTCTTGAACGAGTCATTGGTTCATGTTGAGTGTCTAAAAAACAACAACTCTTTTCCGTAAAAATGGGCAGGTACAGGTACTTGATTAAAACAGAGAATGAGAAAAACATACCAAACACTTATCGAACAACAAACTAACTTGGAAAATGTTTTCAGAAACGAGTGTTTTTTCATGGCATGTGGGCAGATTGCGGCTCTTTGACCGTCTTTGTCTTTATAAAGGGGCAGGTAAATGTTCCCATGTTTCAATTTGATGTATTGCCATGTTTTTTCATAAACAAATCAAATGGCCCCTCCACAAAAGTGGTGGAGGAATTTGAGTACCCCTAACCCCTGTGATCCTGGGGGGTATGTTGTTGGGGTCATCAGCCCCTGAAGGGTAGGGTCTCCCATGGCAAACATGCCTGCAGGGAGGGGGCTTGTCAGACTGAGAGCGATTCAAAACCTTGATGAAAAACAACAAATGTAGGACCCACCACCTGAGGGAAGGTCAGTCAAGGTTGGGTGATGTACTGGTACATGCTGGCGGCAGGCAAGGTTGGATCCCTGGGCATGCCAATTCCTGGCGGCCATGTGTCTCTGCAGCTTCAGGAGGGAAGGTTCTGACTGTTGTTTGTGCTGATGCACCAAACATCAGTTCAGATTACCTGGGCTTTCTGGAGTATCTGGATGGTGAAAAAATAATTCATCCCTGTACTGATCAGGCTTCTCAGTGAACATTGATCGCTTCTGTATTGTTGTACTGTATTAGCATCTTTATGTCTTGTGCAGTATCTGAACCTGAATGGTGTTCACATTGTATTTCTGTGCCAGTGTTTCCCCTACCATTACTGTATATAGGCGGGGCGCATCGCCCCGTCAACAGAACCGAGCGCCCCGCTTACGGATCCCCCCCCCACCCCTCCAACTACCTGTCGGCACTGACATAATGCTAAACTAGCAGCTCGCAATGCAGGTGCATTAGCTAAAAACCTAAAAGCAGCCTCTTCCCTCATGCTGAACACTCACGCTGACACACACACACACTCGAAAACTGTCGGTACAAACAGCGCACGGCTCATGTTTGTCTGTCTCACCCTCCCCCACCCAAAAAAAACAACAAAAAACTGCACAGACAGTGCGCGGCTGAGATGTGTTTGTCTTTGTCCTCTGCCCTGCTCCAAAACTGTAAAACTGTTGGTGCAAACAGCACACAGCTTTGTCTTTGCCTCATCAGGTGGATGAGTTCAAGTTTCTGGGCATCTTGTCTTGTTTATGTGGGATGGTAGGATGGAGTGGGAGATGGATTGTCAGAATGGGGCCTTGTCCTCAGTAATAAGGAAGTTACTTCGGTCAGTCGTGATGAAAAAAGAGCTGATTGAAAAGGCAAAGTTCTCAGTTTACTGGTCTGTCAATCTACGTTCTGACCCTCACTAGGGATGTGCGATATGGTATAAAATTCATATCACGATATGTATTGTGAAGGGTGGCGATAACGATAATATCAATATGTTTTTGGTATAAAACTTGCAATAGGAATGAAAAAAAAAAGCATAGGGTGTCCTTTTGCCATAATTTATTTTGAAAACTGCTATACCACAAAATAATCTCTATTAAGAGATTTTCACTACTAGGTCCAGAGAGTTTTAAAATAATAATAATAATAATAATGTCCTTTTTTGTCATCTGTGTATGTTTCCCATACACAGACGATTAACAACTCAAGCATTAGGCTTCTTGCTTGTAGTGCAAAACAGTGCAAAATATATCTTGTGTAGTTTTAGCCATACGTTTTAAACTAAAGAATATGTTGTTAACTCTTAACAGTTTCCAATATTGTCACTTAACAAATGAACAGTAACAGAGCAGCATTTTACACTGAAAACACTTCACCCTCCAACCCTCTAGTGGGCGTCTCCTTCAGCTTTAAGGAGAGCTGACAAGGCAACCAGTTTCCTCTGTGGCTTTGACCAGAGGGTCTCGCAGTAAAATCACACAACACAGCGTTCTGTTCACAGATCAGAGGGCAGGTTTCTCTAAAGCTGACCAACGCTTACTTTAACTTTCGACAAAAAAAAAAAACTTTCAACAGAACACAGCGTTTTGCGCATGCATCCGAATATGGCAACACTACGGCAAGCCGGACGTAGTTAGCTTATAGCTTCGCTACTTAGCACTCGAAGAAAATACTTTAACACCACTTACGCACAGTTTTCAACACAAAAAAGTAACGATTAACTCTGACAACTCTGATTGTACACTTCAACACCACTTATGCACAGTTTTAAACTAAAAAAAGTAAAGATTAAATCTGACAACTCTGATTTTACATTAGACAGCATTACTGCGGTTAGCTGGTAGAAGACAGATCTCTATCGTACGTTAAATGTCTATTGTTTCTACCGTGTACCGTTTATATCGCGCATTCACACAGGCACACCCACTAGAAGGAAACAAACGCACCCTAGATGAGTCTCCCACCGCCCACTGTATGTAACACTTCCTGTATGTAACACTTCCTGTATGTAACACTTCCTGTATGTAACATTTCCTGTATGTAACACTTCCTGTAACACTTCCTCTGTAAATAGCAAACAACCATCAGGGTGCTAATGATCCATTGTTAGGCTGATGGCCTTCCTTGATCATGTGAGCAACTGGTTTCAGGCTGTCATCAGCCAACTGGTTGTGTAACACTGTGAGAGCATAGTTGCCAAGTCCGCTTATTTCAAGCGGCATTGGGCTTGTTTTTCCCTGGAGTCGCTTTCAAATTTGATCAGCCGCTTGTGGCGGTTTTTTGGGCTTCTCGCGGACATTGAGTCGCTTATTTGTGCTTGTTTTTCAGTCGAGCAGTAATGCGAGTGGTAGGTAGTTTGTCACGTCCCCCTTCCACATATGTTACGTCAAGGCGGATGTTACGTTCAGGTGCAGTTGGCGCAAGCGACAGTCAGAGCCGGTAAAACTATATAAGCGCGAGCAATTAATGATGAGTGAGCATGAGCAGCATATAGTGACACAACATATATATCTTGTATCATTCAACTATGTTAGTTTTTAGCAAACAAAATGATAAATTAATGAAAATTACTTTCAAAGTGAGTTTAAAATTAAAAACCGTGTTTCTTCACGGGACATCCGACTACACGCGAATGCAACATTGTTATTTATTCTTTGTCTATTCATTCATTCATTCAACCTTTATTTAGTCAGGTAAATCTCATTGAGCCTCGAGGGCTCATTTACAAAAGCGACCTGCTACAAACTAAAGAATTTAGTGAAATGTCTAGACAAGACAACGCTAATATGAGCTCTAAGTGGGGTAAATATGGAAAAAAATATAATAAAGATTGGGAGAAAGAGCGTGCTCTTCAAGACTGGATCCGACCACGACCACAGATGGGAGAAAAATGCAAAATGTATTTTTATTTTTTAGACTGAATACGTTCTTTAATGTATAATTTTGCTGGTTATATGTAATGCCATAATAAATATGTTTATACTGTTTAAAACTGCCTTTTTTTACACAATGGGATGGGGTGCTTTTTTTGGGCTTTTTTTGAAAGAGCGAGTCGCTTGTTTGTGCTTGTTTTGAAGGAGCTGATCGCTTCTTTCGGTCTGGAGATCTGGCAACCCTGCTCAGGCAGTCAGGAAGAGAGTTCCACAGGCGAGGGGCAGCCACACTGAAAGCCCGGTCTCCCATGGTCCTTAATTTGGTTCTCGGAATGTGAAGGAGATTACTGTTCTGTGACCGCAGAGATCGGGTGGATGAGTATGGAATTTAGATAATCTGGTGAAGATCCGTGTAAGCATTGATGTGTAATGAGAGCAGTTTTGTACTGAATTCTGTAGGCGACAGGAAGCCAATGGAGGTTATGTAGAATGGGCGTAATATGTTCAAATTTACGAACTCTCAACATGATCCTAGCTGCACTGTTTTGAATATATTGAAGTTTCTGAAGGTATTTGCCAGGGATTCCAATAAACAGGGAGTTGCAGTAGTCGAGCCTGGAGGAACAAAAGCATGGACGAGTTTCTCAGCATCAGAAAAAGCTAGAAATGGGCGAAGTCTGGAGATGTTTCGAAGATGGAAGAAACAAGTTTCAAATAGAAGCTTAAAGTGATTTTCAAATGTAAGATGAGGGTCCATTTTTATTCCAAGACTTGTAACAGAGGTGGAGAGGGGGATGTCTTGTCCAGAAAAGGAAATTGTTGTTATAAGAGATGTTTGTACCTGGTGAGGTGTGCCAATCAGTATGGCCTCAGTCTTGGAGCAGTTTAATTGAAGAAAGTTCTGATTCATCCATGCCCTTATGTCCTCCTGGCAGGTAGAGAGGGCAGTGAGTGAAGATGAAGATGACAAGGCGGAAGATGAGGATGCTCCAGTCCTGATGTAAAGCTGTGTATCGTCGGCATAACAGTGAAAAGAAATGTTGAACTGATTAATAATTTGACCTAAAGGTAGCATGTAAAGGGAAAACAGCAGGGGCCCCAGAACCGACCCCTGAGGGACACCACAGGAGACACAGACTGTCTGGGACGTGGCGTTGCCAAGACTAACACATTCCAGCCTATTGGAGAGGAAAGATTTGAACCAGTCCAGGACAGTGTCACAGAGACCGACCTCCACATGAAGACGGTGGAGGAGGATACTATGGTCCACAGTGTCGAAGGCTGCAGTGAGGTCAAGGAGGACAAGGATGGAGGGAGAGCCAGTGTCAGCAGCCATGAGGACATCATTGGTAACTCTCAGCAATGCAGTCTCAGTACTGTGAGCTGCCCTGAATCCAGACTGGAACTTCTCATACAGGGAGTGTTGTTGTAGGTGGTCCTGCAGCTGAGCAGCAACAGCTTTCTCCAGCACTTTAGACAGAAAAGGGAGGTGTGAAATTGGGCGGTAATTAGACAAAATGTCGGGATCCAAATTAGATTTTTTCAGAAGAGGCCTAATGATGGCAGTTTTTAGAGGCAGTGGAACATGACCAGATTGTAGAGACTGATTTATTATTTGAGTGATTAATGGGCTTATTGCAGAGTGATTCGTTTTCATGAGAGACGAGGGAAAAGGATCCAGGGCGCTAGCCTGGCCCTCGCCATTCCTACGCAGCTCCGCTCAATTCTCATTTCCCTTCACTGCTGGGTCTGGCATTTCTCCCATCCACAAGGATGTCTCCGGTAGGTTTTGACCGGACCAATCAGAGAACAGAAGGCGGAGTTTTGAACGACGTCGACTGCCGCCACGAAGGAATTTTCAATAAAACAAGGTAAAAAACTATTATTTCTCTGCTGAGAAAAAATAGATTTCATAGCTGACGTTATATCAGAAGTGTTCCTGAGCAATCAGAGAGCAGAAGGCGGAGTTTTGAACGATGTCGACTGACGTCGTCATTCAAAATGGCTGCCGCCACGAACGAATTTTCATCAAAACAAGGTAAAAAACTATTATTTCTCTGCTGAGAAAAAATATAGTTCATAGCTGACGTTATATCAGAAGTGTTCCTGAGCTTAACAGTTCCTAAATCAATTCACGAAATGGTCAAATCTGCTGGATATTAAATAGTTTCGGTTTGATATTTTCCAAACAGCCTCGGGTGCGCTACGAAAATAAATGATAAAAAATCGAATTTTATCTCAAATGTTTCATCTAGGCCAACAGTCAGTAAATTAAAGACATATAATTACACACTGGTGGCAGAAAAAATATCCACCGAGTGGTTTCTGAGCAATTTATCTGATAGCCTGGACCTCGTCAGGCTAAACTAACAAAACTCTGCCTCCTGTTCTCTGATTGGTCCATTCAAAAATCTCCAGGAGAAATCGTTGTCTATGGCAGAGATGCCAGACCCTAGTCCAAAGCGAAGTGAAGGACATGGGTCTGGTATCAACCAGGCTACCAGGGCGCAGGATGAGGGCTTCATTTTCTTGATGATGGACTCCACCTCACTCTGAACAACTTCATCAAAGCTGCTCAGGGTCCCAGAATGCAGATGGGTAGATGGCACGATCAGGGAGGTTGTGGAGCTGAGATCTGATAGTGTCAACTTTGTTTTTAAATGATGATGTTAGAATAATATTTGGAGCGTGCTTCTTTAAGAGAATAGGCGTACGCTTTCTGATGTTCTTTATATGCCTGCTTATGTACAGAGAGACCAGATGATTTTACACGTCTCTCAATAGCACGGCCAGTTGCCTTCATCCTGCGCAGCTCACCAGTGTACCAGGGCGCTGAACGGGAGAAAGACACCAGTCTTGACTTCAAGGGGGCGTGTAGGTCCAGGAGCTCCCGGAGAGATTGGTTGTAGTAATCCACAGAGTCATCTGCAGATGAATGATTGACAGCGGTCAGGGCGTGAAGATCAGCAGACTACAAGCATTTCCATTATCTTGGCAAAATCCACCACCATCCGTCCATCTTGCTTTTTTCCTCCCTCATCCCCTCTGTTTCTTTCACCAACATGCCCATTCAGGTCTGCTCCGATCAGCACTCTCTCCTCCTTGGGAATGCTCACTATCAATTAATCCAGATCCTTCCAAAATGTATCTTTCTCTTCCACATCACATCCAACCTTTGGAACATAACCTCTGACAATATTTAGCCGCAGACCTTCTATTCTAGCCTCAGACACATAACCCTATCTGACACGCTTTTCACCTCTACTACATTCTTTGACAACTCCACCTTCAGGACAGCACTTTGGTGTGGACTTGTTCCTGTTTAAAGTGCTTTATAAATAAAATGGTATGGTATGGTATGGTATGGTATAGGACCAACCCTACTTCATTTCTATTTCCATCAACAACATGGTAAAACAGTTTAAACCCTATCCAATTCTGCAAGCTGTGCTGCCCTTCCACTTGGGTCTCTTGGACATATAAAACATCTACCTTCCTTCTCTGCATCATGTCAGCCAGCTCCCTAACTTTGCCTGTCATTGTCCCCACATTTAGACTTGCAACCCTCAGTCCTACATTTTTTGTTTTGTTTTTACTTTTCTCTTCTCCCTTTTTATCCTGACACTTTTCTCTCCTTACGGTCTTGGAATAACAGTAGCACAATTTACACCGGCAGTCTGTTTGTCAACAGCACTGGTGGTGGTTGTTGTTAACCCAGGCCTTGAACAATCCGTTATGGTTTTGCTTTGATGAACTCGCATTGTAGTTGTGACAAAAGTGCTTCATGTCGAATGTCCTTCCTGACATAACCCTCACCACTTATCTGGGCTTGAGACCGGCACAAGAGATACACTAGCTTGTTTTACCTAGTGGTTGGTTTGCATGCTTTACACTTGTTGCTAGTGGAGGCTTTTTTGTCTAAAAACATTAGACGCCAATTTGTGTAAAAGATAAACACTTTAGAATGTAAACCCTAAGGCTTTAAAAATAGTATTTATTATTATTAATATTATTTTTATTTTTTATTTTTTAGTCTCATTCAGAAAAGCAAAACAACTTCAGGAAGAAGAAAAAAGTTCTTGTGCTGCTTTGGCTTCGATAGATTTTACTTTTAGCTCTCTGCTGTCCTCAAGTGTAAAATATGTGTAACTGCAAAAATCATACATACACACTTTGTTTCATAATGGTTTTTTTTTTAAATACACAATAGGAAATGTGTATTTTTAACAATATGTTCATAATAAAAACAAAATCTTAATATTTAAAAAAGTATCCACACCAAATAATAAAAAATAATAATAATAAATAAACTGTTGTGCAAATATGATACCAGATTAGTTTGATATTGTTTATGAGGTTTTTTGCATAAAGTGATATTTTTAATGTTTTTGATTTTTATTTTACAAAGTTGTAGCAGCTGGGGGGTTTAATCCTACTACCAGAAGGCACTGTTGCGCCATCATAGTTCCAGTTACGCTTGGACTTTATGTTTTCAAAACAGTTGTGTGTTTACATAAAGTTAGACTTTTCTCCAATTTTCCTAAGCTGTCAGCATTTTATTGAATTTTTGTGTCGGACTCAATGGTCCACACATCTCATGATATTTACACAAGCAGCAGCTTCTGTCAATTATCAGTGCAAAAACTTCATGTGGAAAAACACCAGCATCAGTGTGTTAGTGTCCCACTAAAAGTGTCTATAAATGTTGAGGGAAAAGGTTTGCACTGTCTGGTCTGCTGGCATGACAATTTCCTACCTTTAGAAATAAGCAAGAAGTGCTTTTTAATTCTCCAATCCAAGATAAAATTGTGGGAACAATTATTTGTGAAAAAAAAAAGAAAGCCCAATATTCACCACCAAAAAAGGCAACAATTCATCAAATCTAAGAACAACCAAACTATGGCCAAAAAAGAAGACATGTATGAGGATCTGCAGCATATCAACCTCTGGAAACTAAGTTCAGGACAAACAATAAATAACATAAGAGAGGGTGTATTTAATATACAAAACAATCATGAGAAGATAAATACAAGTGTCATCACAAAAACACAATAAATCTAGCTTAGAAGTAAATATCATACATTCACTCGCATGCCAATGCTAAAAAAAAAGGATGTAGCTCATTCAGTTAGAGAATAAGTCTTAGCTGATACCACACCAGATTTTAGTTCAGTATCTTTAAAAATAGCAAGATTTTAATGTTTGCTAAAGTTGTGGTGGCCTTCTTGAGTCAAGTTGACTCCAAATGCTGATCAGTTGTAGATGTATATCAAGTGATTACTGTCTGAGTATCTTATTAAACTCCATCCAGTGGTTCATGAGGTATTTTGCTAACAGACAGAAGGGTTTAACTATAAAAGTTAATGCCAACAACAACAACAACAAAATCTGGTACTATATGTCAGTGCTCAAATAACATGTTGGGAATACCTCTCAGCAATTATCACACCTAATTGTAACTCATTATTGGAAAGACAGTCATAGCAATTATTTTTAAATTGTCAAGTTTGGTTAGCTGTGCTAGTCATCATGATCTTACACTTAATTGGATGGATGTAATGGATGTGTCTCAAACAACGTTCTTACTTTCTGATAGTTTATTTGACATTTGTGATGTGGTATTTTAGAAATTTTATAAGAAAGAAAAACTACCACACAGAGACACATGTAATTACATGATTGCCATCCATTTATGTTAAAACAAAAATGATTTTTCAGTTGATAAAAATAGAAGTATCAGCTGATGAGCATCAACTTGATCAGCTCAAGACAAACAGTTTGACTGACAAAATCACACCTGAGCAGGAACGCTGAAGATAAATGGAAAACTATTATTGAGCTCTTATTTTTGCACATTTGTGCTGTATTTAGTCATAGGCGGGGGAAACCATTATCATGCCAATTTTCCAAAAATGCAAATACAGTTACAAGGATCATATTCAAACATCTTCTCCAAGTCCACAAATCACATATAGACTCAATGGGGAATCGCTCATAACCCCTTCATGACCCTAGTGAGGGTAAAGCGCTGGTTCAGTGTTCCATAGCCAAGATAGTACCTTCATTGTTCATTCTGAGTCCAAGGTGCAGCAGTCTGTCACACTCACTTCTCCAGTATCCCTGAATAGACCTTACTAGGATAGACTAAGGAGAGTGATGACCCTATAATTGTAACACAACCTTCAGTCCCCCTTTTTGAAGGTCACTACCACCCCAATTTGCCAATCTAGTGGCACTTCCCATGATGTCCATGCACTGCTGCAAAGGCATGCCAATGAAGACAGCACTGTAACATCCAGAGTCTTGAGAAATTCAGGGCTAATCTCCCCCCCCCCACCCCCACCCCCACACACAATCCTGCTGCTATGGAGCTTCTTAGCTACCTTGGTGACCTCAATTCGATGGACCAACCCCAATTGAAAAAAAATTCTGACCGGTTCCAACAATTTTCAGTCAGGCCGTCTGGACAGTTTCTTTATTTTTTTTTTTTTTTTTGGTGCTGAAATGTTTCACCTTCCATCCAGAAGGCTTCATCAGTCAAGGAATCACAAAACACAAAACTGATTCTTCCCCACAACAGCTTACTCCAAAAAATGGAACAAACCAGTTATATTGGTGCTAAGATGGTCTCTTTGGCACACACCCTCCTACAGTGCTGGTCCTCTTCCTCATTGACAGTCATGTCAAACTGGTTCAAAACCAACAAAGTGCATGCTCAATATAATCCAGGTATACAATCCAACAATTTTCAGTCAGGTCATCTGGA
The DNA here is from genome assembly GCA_038048925.1 of Garcialebias charrua. Classification (NCBI taxonomy): domain Eukaryota; kingdom Metazoa; phylum Chordata; class Actinopteri; order Cyprinodontiformes; family Rivulidae; genus Garcialebias; species Garcialebias charrua. The sequence continues at coordinate 10,490 of JBBPBX010002246.1, read as the reverse complement.
GACTTTCTTTTTTTATCTGCTGAAACGTTTCACCTTCCATCCAGAAGGCTTCATCAGTCAAGGAATCACATAGCACAAAATTGATTATTCCCCCAACAGCTTACTCCAAAGTGGAACAAACCAGTTATGTTGGTGCTGAGATGGTCTCTTTGGCACATCCCCTCCTCCGATGCTGGCCCTATCCTCGTCTAGAGTCAGTGGTGCGTGGTGGTGGATTCTCCCCCGATGGTGGTGCACAGTGGTGGATTCTCCACTGGCGGTAGTGCGCCTCCCTGTTATTATTATTTTTTGATAAAATAAAAATTCTCCACTGGTGGTGGAGCATCCACCCGTTTTTATTTTTATTTCTGGTGGACTGGTGGATTATTTGCTACGTTTAGCTTTTAGCTAGCTTTTTTTTTTTACTTTTAGCTTTTGGCTAGTCTTTGCTACTTTCTAGGTAGTATTTTACTTTTTGTAACTTATCCTTATATCATTTGATTTGTGTCACCCTGTTACCACTTTACTTTTCAAGTAGCCTTTTGCTAATTTTCATTTAGGTGTTTTTCTTGAAATATTTAATTAAACCTTTTTTTGCTTTTAACAACCATTTAAATACCTTTAACTTTTTTTGTCTTAGACATTTCTTTGCATCTAGCTATTTGGCTATACTTACCGTTTAACAATAATTTTCTTACACTGAGCTAAAATGTTTACCATTTTTATTTAGTGTTTGCTACTTTTGGCTTTTGCAAGTATCATTTTCCTTTTAGCTTTATTTATTTAGCTTTAGCTTCTTCAATCCAGTTTTAGTAGTCTGATAGACAGACAGACAGACAGACAGACTTTTTTCATCTTAGAGGAAAATCCAAATATATTGTACTCAGAATAAACTTTCACAGAATTTCTAGATTCCTATTGCCTTTTCTCACGAGCAAGTTGATGACAGGACTAAATACCAGCACAGGTGGTTTCTGGTTTTCTGGTTGATTAAACTTTCTTAAAGCAGGGACTTACTTGACGGGCTTCACTCTGGTTGTTGGATAATGAAAAGCGACAGATTTCAGCTTGATGATTCTCATGACAAAGCATAGTTTGATGTTTTAGAAATGAAATTTTCTCTGAAAGTTTTTATGTGAGACGAGTGATTTCACAGACTTTTCTTGATTTCAAATACAAACATATTCTGCTTGGATGCTGATGAAAATATCATTTTTCAAGTTTTCATTTCCTGTAAGAAGTGCTACAACAGAATTTTTTTAACAATTTTTATTGATTTTTTAGCCTATTTAGAAAAAAAAAAGCTGAACAACACAAAAGAACACAGAACAAAATCCCCACCCCATCCTTCCCACACTGAATCAGTCACACAAACATAAATAGATTAAACAGGAACTGACAAGTTTTCTACTAACAACATAAAAGTCTAATCAAGTCAACTTTATTTGTAGGCCACATTTAAAACAGAATATGTTACCAAAGTACTTACCAATTACATAGAGAGTAAAAATTAATAAATAAAAAAAACCTACTACTGATAATACTCTGATGCATGCTCAATATTCCAGGTAGAAAAATCCAAAAAAGCTAAGTCTGGTCCTCTGGACATTCAAAAAACAAAACAAAGCAAAAAAAAAAATGTAGAAACGTTTCGTCTTTCGTCCGAAAGACTTCCTCAGTCTGAGATGCTGTATTCAGCTCAGTCTTATAAATAGCACCCTCTCACAGTGTTACACAACCAGTTGGCTGATGACAGCCGAAACCAGCTGCTCACATGATCAAGGAGGACCATCAGCCTAACGATGGATCGTTAGCACCCTGATGGTTGTTTGCTATTCACAGAGGGCTGAGTGATACTAGCAATAACAGCATTGTAGGAGGGGGACAGTTGAACCCGGAGGCCTCCACCCCTGTTTAATGATGGGCGGTTTCTTTTCACAAAGATGGCCTCCTTTACTCCTCTCTCAAACCATCGTTCCTCTCTATCAAGGATGTGAACATCTTCATCCTGAAAGAGTGACCGCTGGCCTGGAGATGAGTGTAGACCGCAGAGTCCTGACCTGATGATGTTGATCTTCTGTGCTGGGCCATCCTTTTGGCCAGTGGCTGTTTAGTTTCCCCGATATGATTGATCACAGCCCTCCTGACACTGAACAGCATACACAATATTACTCTGTTTGTGCTGGGGGACTGGATCTTTGGGATGAACCAGTCTTTGCCGTATGTATTTTGGGGTTTAAAAGCCACTGGGATGTTGTGGCGTCCCAGTGGCCAGGCAGACAGTCAACTGTCTGACTCGCTGCCAACTGCAGACTCATCGCCCACTCATCATGTTTTTTTTTTATCCCAGGTCTAGCCCTGCTGGGTTTTGTTTAGATTCTTCTTGCCCCCGTCCTCGTGTTTCCCTCGTCCTCCCACCCGTTCTATGTTTTTTGTATGTTGTGGTCTTAAGGGACGTCAGGAACCATCCCTTGAGAGGGAAGTAATGTCATAGTCTGTTGTCTGGAGTTTCTGTGTTTCCCTGCTTGTGTTTAATTCAACTTTNACCACTGGTCTGGGTCTGGGTTCCTTCTTTTCACCTGATGGCTGGCTGGAGTCCTGTTTGGGTTTCTTCTCTGCTTTCAGGAAGGCCCAGTTAGGATATCCACATTTCTCTAGAGCCTGTTGTGTGTGATTTCTCCTTCTGTCTGGCTCCTGAGTTAGTGGGGACGCTGTCTGCTCTGTGATACAGAGTCCTGATGACTCCTAACTTGTGTTCCAGAGGGTGATGGGAGTCAAACTGCAAATACTGGTCTGTGTGGGTGGGTTTGTGGTACACCTCAGTTTGCAAATATCCTCTATCAGAAACTGAGACCTCACAGCCCAAGAAAGCCAACCTGCCAGTTTCTGATAGAGGATATTTGAGGTGTACCGCAAACCCACCAGACTTAGCTTTTTTAGATTTTTCCACCTGGATTATTGAGCATGCATCAGGGTATCAGCCCTTCTGTTTGTAGAAATCAGAATTATACAGTACTAACAAGTTTTCTCATTTTTCTTCTTCCAGCACCATTGGATCAGACCTTCAAATAAGCTGTTGCCACCTGCCTTCCTGTCTACTCACCTACCCTTCTCTCTATTTGGACCAACTTACATAAACTATAAGGAAATATCTTTCAGTTATTAGACTCAAACTACCTTGGCACCAACTTACCTGTGATCCCTCCTTTTCAAATCTTCCCCAGAATCCTGGTTCTTGGAGGCAGCAGCCAACATGGTGGTATTTGAGTCGACAGCCAACTTGGGCGTCTTGGAGGTGGCAGCCATGTCTTTGAGGTTGCAGCCAGCATAGAACCTACAGAAGGCGTGTGGCCTGCTGAACATGTGGGGCTCGTTGAAGGTATGGGACCCACTGAAGGCATGGGACCCACTGAAGGCATGGGACCCACTGAAGATGTGGGACCCACTGAAGGCATAGGATAGGACCCACAGAAAGTGTGGGACCCACTGCAGGCATGTGACCCACAGAAGGCATGGTTCTCACTAAAGGCATGGGGATTGCTGAAAGTGTGGAACCCGTTGAAGATGTGGGTCTTGCTGAAGGTGTGGAGTGAGGAAGAGTCTCTGAGGTGGATGTGCCAAACCTGGCAAGGAACATGGTCATGAAAAGCTGCATTTGATTATCCAAATTAACTAAGGATCCCTCAACACCAGAGGCCCACTCTTGTGTCAACAAGCAATCTATTTTTGGCCAGATTATTCTGCTGTGAGTTGTGGTTTTTGGATTCATAATCAGCTAGACAAAAAAACAAACAAAAACAACTTTATCGTTTTGCAGCTGCTGGTGGGAGTCAAAGTTCAGTTGTAGGAAACATATTCTCAGGCAGGTGGGGTGAGAGCCACCTGTTGGAACTATAAGAGATGATGTCACTAAAACTGGTGGGAAGGCAGCTACAGCGGGAGGCCTTTAATGCTTGGACAGCAGTGCAATCCAGGGTTGTGGCCCAAAAGGCAAAGCAGGGTTCATGCACAGGGAGTCAAAAGTCCTAGAACATATCCAATGGATGATCCTTAACCCAGTATCCCTGAGGCAGAAAGTGTAGTTGTACCAGGGTCAGATGAGCAGAGCAGAATCAGATGAAAGGCAGGCAGAGCAGTAAATCACAAAGACGAGGTGTGAGGTCAAATCCAAAGAACAAGGCTTGAGTGCCAGACGTAAATGAAAACAGGAACAAGATGACTGGATATCAAACACCATGAAGGGGTTGATAATCTGGCAGGGAGATGAATGATTTTAAACTTTTATTATTTGTTTTTAAAGCTCTGAATGGCCTCGCTCCTACTTATATAACGGAGTTGTTAAGTTTCCCCGCCCGCTCCAGGTCTCTGAGGTCAGATAGCCAACTCTTGCTCTCTGTTCCACGGACAAAATATAAACGTTGGGGTGACCGTGCCTTTTCTGCGGCCGCACCTCGACTCTGGAATACACTCCCACTTGAGCTACGCCAGATTACTGAACTTGGCCCTTTTAAATCAAAGCTTAAGACTTTTTTATTCAAACTGGCTTTTAGTAATTAAATATGTGGTGACATTTCTGGTTTTATTTTTGCTTTTATGTTGTGTTTTTCTTGATTTTTAATCTGTCTTTTTAAGTACTGCACTGTTTTTTGTTAAGCACTTTGGTCACCACCACCGTGGTTGTGTAAAGTGCTATATAAATGAATAAATGAAATGAAATGAATGAATGAAGTACCGTATTTTCCAGAATATAGGTCGCACCTGAATATAGGTCACATTGTCCAATTATTGCCAAAAAATTGGAAAAATCCATATCGAGGTTGCACCTGAATATAGGTCGCACCTACGTCAAAATGTGGACCGTGTTTAGCTCTGCTGCAAATGTCTGCCACAGGAGCGCACAGCAAGGCTTTTAAGAAGATTAACACTTAAAAACAATTATTTGTTTGATAAAAATTATAGCAAATATGTGTCTGAGCTGAACTTTTCTTTAATAAATGAATAATTTTAGCAGGATAAACACCTAAAAAATATATTTGTTAGCTGACATTATTGTAAGAGTGTGTCTCAGTTTAATTTTTGTTAATAAATGATTACAAATCAGCTTATTTTATAAAAAGCCATAAATAGATCGCACCTGAATATAGGTCGCAGGGCATGCAAAAATGAAGAAAAAAAAAAGCTGCAACCTATATTCCGGAATATATGGTACTTAAATTAGGCCATTAACAGGTGCAGTGAATGAGGGCTGATGAGCTGAAAGTGCAGAGGGGTGCGTGGCAGAGTGACTGAGCAGATAACATGACATGAAGAGGCAGGGGACAGAGGAAATTATCATAATATAACAAGTATGCTTTGGATATGTGGTAGGAAACCAGAGTATCCGGAGAAAACATATGCATGGAGAGAAAATGCAAACTCAACCCAGAAAGGCCCCAGTTCGGAATTTGATCCGGCAACCTCACTGAGAGGCAACAGCTCTACCTCTACTCTCTATGACAATTCTCCATTTTTGCTCTTTACTGAGGGACAATAAGAAGGTTGATGTGTCAGCAACTCAAAAACAAAACTCAAATTGACACGGAGACCTGGTACGAATCATGCACATTGCTGGACTGACAAATGAGGTGAAGCTGAGGGACTATAAAGACCGGGGCTGAAAAGAGAGGCTTCAGATTTGACTGAAGAAATGGGTAACAGGTGTACCTGATCGTGGCAGGCTGACAGTTGTAGTACAGAAAAAACAGAAAAGGCTGATGGCACACAGGATGAAAAAAAAAAACACTGAAAAATACAACAAAATAAATTTTAGACAGAAGGCAAAATTTCCAGGCACATTAGTTCATTGATTAGTTTATTGTTTGTCATAGGTTAACACAAGGTCAACAGTATTCAGTTACAGTGGACTGAGGACACAGCCCTGAGGTGTACCGGGGCTGAGGACTTGTGTGGAGGAGGTGACTGCCGATTTTCACTAGGATGTGCAATATCCAGCAGCAAATGGACATTCCCAGGCCTAGTGCGGTAAGCTTGGAGACCAGTTTGGAAGGGATTATGATGTTGAATGCTGCACTGTTGTCAATGAAGAGCATTCTCACAAAGGTGTTTTCCTTCTCCAGATGGCTGAGGGAGGTGTGAACTCCTAAAGCAACAGTGTCATCTGTAGAGCCATTTGCTCTAGTATGAACGCGATTTTATAAATTGATTCAAGAACAAAAATTACTTCAAGCAGGAACTTAAAGAGTTCTTTAGGCCTTCTTCTGACACGCTAAACATTGTGTACTCTTTGTTTGTGAGACGTTTTGGTAAACATTCATTTTTCATAGTATTGTTTTGCACTTCATGAATTTTATATGATTTTTATCCACAAATTAAAATTTACATATTTTTTTAAAATTTGTGCAGACATTTAAAAACTGCACGACAACAATGTTAAGACAAACAAGAGACATATGTTATTTTATTTTTATTTTTTGTAATCTATGCAGTTTTGTAATGAAGGTAATGTTGATTCAGAGGCATGGGTCAGTTGTAAAAGTATTACAGAACTGTAACTTAAGGCCCACAGTAATTGTATCAATAACATGGCATGATGAACTGCAGCTGGATAAATTGATTGAGGACGTGTTTTTTTTCTTTTGGCCCTTCAAACCCATTAAAGACATTTGATGTGTATCCCTTAAAACCACCCATGCTACTGGAGTTTGACTGTGTCTCCTCCTTCAACATGCCTCTCTGACACTGAGCCTGGGTCTGAATGTCAGTTCCAAAGTATGAGGTGGAGCCCCTTTTCCACCGGTCGGCTCGGGTCGGATGTTACGTCATATGTGCGTCGCAGAGACCCCCTTTCATCCTTTTCCACCGGATATTCCGTGCTGAGCCGCGCGAGATTTCTCGAGATTTTCGGGCTGGTTTCATAGGGGTACTGAGGCGAGCTGACCCGCTCTGGAAGGAGGGAGGAGGAGACTCGAGCAGTTTTCACGGAAGCGAGGGACGCGATCACTGCAGGACTTTACATGATAAACACGGTAAAAACAATTATTATTTTTTAAATTTATAGCAAAGATGGGTCTTCAGCTGAACGTGTCCTTAATAAAATCACGTACTGCTCAAAACTGCAGGATTTTAAAAAAATAGGTTCGCCACGAGCAACACGCGGCGCGCGGGCGGCTTTATGTCTTTAAATGTAGCTCAATGAACAGATATAAAATATATTTCATAGCTGACTTTATAGTACGAGGGCTCCTGAGCTTAACCACGCTTTAATATTGTCACGTAGTGGTCAAATATGCTGCATTTAAAGTAGTTTCGCTTTGACTTTTTCCAAAACCTGTGCTTGCACAACGAAAATAAATTATAAAAATTCGAATTTTATTTCAAATAACTCCAACAGGATACATTTAGTATATGAACATGTTGTGATCACACTAGATTTTTTTGAAAAATATCAGCTATGTGGTTTTTGATAGAATTGATAATATGTGATACAAAGTAGAAGGGAGAAAATTAATGGACGTAGCTTGACACATTTATGTCTATAAAACATTGAATTTTATTTCAAATAACTCCAACAGGATACATTTAGTATATGAACATGTTGTGATCACACTAGATTTTTTTGAAAAATATCAGCTATGTGGTTTTTGATAGAATTGATAATACCATACCATACCATACCATTTTATTTATAAAGCACTTTAAACAGGAACAAGTCCACACCAAAGTGCTGGACAAACAAACACGCAACAGGCAACACAGACAATGAAGTACAACACGAAAAACATAAAAACATTGCAGATCATAAATCAAACGATCCAATACAAATCAGCTGGCATTGAAAGCGATGGAGTAGTAGTGAGTTTTTAACCGGGATTTGAAAACCGAGAGGGAGGGGGCCTGTTTGATGAGCAGCGGTAACTCGTTCCAGAGTCTTGGGCCTGCTACAGAGAACGCCCTGTCACCCCTGCGCTTAAGGCGAGTTTCTGGAACTATTAAGAGTACCTGATCCTCTGACCTCAAAGCACGTGGAGGGACATATGGGTGTATCAGATCCGAGAGATAGGCGGGGGCGAGACTGTTCAGCGATTTGTAGACATACATGAGAATTTTGAATTGGATTCGAAGATGAACCGGTAGCCAGTGAAGGGAGGCCAAGACTGGTGTGATGTGTGGTGATAATATGTGATACAAAGTAGAAGGGAGAAAATTAATGGACGTAGCTTGACACATTTATGTCTATAAAACATTGAATTTTATTTCAAATAACTCCAACAGGATACATTTAGTATATGAACATGTTGTGATCACACTGTGTTGTTTAAAAAAAAAAAAACAGTTTCTGGACTAAATTAATCACATTTTTCTTTTACAGTCAACAGAAGAAAATCGCCAGAATTCAACAACCTGTGTCATCTTCTGGAGGAAGACGTGAGACACCAGATGGAAATTTGTTACTTCTGTTTGTCACTTCAAACTTTTCCTATTAAACGTTATATTTTCTTAAGTGGTGTCCTCGAACATTCAATTTCCTAAACTTATTTTATAATGTGAAGTGTGTATTGTGTTTAAATCCATACTGGAAGTTAAGAGAACTTTCCATTTGCATTTGACCTTTAAAGAATCATAAGATAAAGATTATTAGAATCTGCTCAACTGTTATTACGTTATAAATTATTTGGTTCTAGGATGAAGTCATACAAAAAAAGTCAAAAATTAAAAGTGGCCAAAGTCCTTTGGACAGTTTAAAGTTAAAGAATTCACAGACCATCCATCTACCCATCTACCATCTACCACCCAGCAGCAACTTTACCAGGGAGACACTGGCAGTTTCAAAGATCACAGTGTGATGTTTTAAATCAACTTTATTTATAAAGCACATTTTAAAAACCACAGGGTCAACCAAAGTGCTGTACAATAACATAAAAGACAAGTTAATTAAAAACTATAAAAAGCATACAAAAATAAATACATATACCAGTCTTACTGCAGGTGTGTTAACATGCCATAAAAGATAAGATCACGTGTTAAAAGCCAAGGAATAAATGTGTGTTTTTAAATAAGATTTAAAAAGTTTTGAGGACTGTCAGCAGCAACTGCTCAGCTGATCTGAGATCGGGGAGGGCAGGAAGGTTGAAGCAGCTCAGATAAATATGGTTTTGCAACTTTATCAAGCACCTTGTGCATAACTAAATAATAAAATATGCTTTAATACATCTTTATTGTAAAAATACTAAATTGGAAAATACATGGGTTTAAAGAAGGCAACAAGGTAGGATTATGAATTGGGTTTAAAGATTACAGCTCATGAGGTACTCATTATAGCATGACATCTCTTTCACAACATTCTGTCAAAGCCTTTATTGTGTTCTTCTTCTAGTGGTGGCTACTAGTAAATAGCTTGAGGGAACACTACTGCCACCATGTGGTAAGACGAGTAGGATTCTGGACCCCGCCCACAGAAGGGGTACAAAAAAGCTGTGGAAACAGAACATAGATGTGACCCGACCCGAACTGAGCCGACCTGAGCCGATCCAACCCGAGCCGAGCCGAGCCGAGCGGTGGAAAAGAGGCATTACTGTCAGTTTCATTTTCATCCCAACTGAAACTGCTTCTCTTTGCTTGAAGTTTTTTAAGAAAACCCTTGAGTCAAAAAATGGGAAAGCTTCAAATACCTAAATGCATTCTCCACCATGAATCCTCTTTATTTTTTTTAGAATTGCAAAACAGTTTCATGACATACAAATGCATGTTCTCTGCAAACATTTCATCTGGTATTAAGGGGATTTGCATGTTCAAGTTACAATCTGCTCACCATGGGTTAAAGTTTGTGCAAACCCAAATGTCTCCTGCTGCCATCTGCCATGTCCAGGGACTTAATGTTTTCAGTTCCTCAGTTTAAGTCATGAGTATCAGGATTTGTACAACGTCGACCCCCAAATGACAGAACAAAGTACACAAGACAGGATAAAAAGGCAAGTGATCATTTATTTACAGGTGCAGATTAAAAACTCGAGCAGCTGGAAAAGGAATAAGGGGAGATGGTGAGTATTTATATCCTCTTGACAGATTGATGCTTTGATTTGTAGAACGAGAGTTGATTCTTACTTTGTTGTTGTTATAGGATATGGTTGATGGGGAGTAGAGAGTAGGATCCTGGGTGAGAGGATAATCCAGAAAGGTGATGACCGGAGGAGAGAGGAACAGGTTGACCCAGACAGAGAGAAGCATGAAGTTGATGATGTTGGGACGCTTCTGGTTGCCACTAGCCCCTTTCATAAGTCAGACCCGCGCAGTTCCCGCACAGACCAGTCCGGCTTTAATACCCATCGGGTCATTCATAAAACAAAGTTGAATCCGGCCACGGCCCGCCCTCAATGGAGCATTCACAAAACAATTTGCAGCGCGTGTTGAAAAGAGGCGTGGTGAAAATGTGCAACTCAGAGGACGTGGTGCCTGCGTGTTTAACGTGGGACCGCACCGCAGAGGTGTATGTAAACAAACATGGCGACGCTAGC
>JBBPBX010002245.1:49403-92693 GCA_038048925.1 Garcialebias charrua | reverse complement strand
TGTGAGTGTGAGAGTGGATGGTTGTTTGGTGTGAGTGAGACAGGTCCCTCTTGTAAATGAGTCCCCGTGACTCAACGAGGCTAGCCTGTATAAATAAAGGTTGAATGAATGAATGAATAATTACTTCCTCAAGTTCTGCAGAAGCCTCTGATGCCTGGTACCCACTGCACAACTCGAAACGCGCCTGCCGTCCCCTTTTGGCCGCTTGTCAGGGTCCCACCAAACCACTGAAGACCGTCTGATGACGTACACTAGGGGGTAGCAGAGGGAGGGGGTGTAGCTCGTTTTCCGGGTTCATTTGTTGTGTTAACTGCACCTCCGACGGTCTTTGATGAGATAAAACGTTTTTTTAATGTTTGGGGTGATCTACACTGGAGAGAACAGCAGCCTGTCAGCAGCAACTGTAAAAATGCCACGTTTATTACCGGAGTTTTAGCCTGGTAAAAACCAGACCCTGTCATCACTTCGCTTCAGACTAGGGTCTGGGACCTCTCCATTTTAAAACGATTCTTGCTGGAGGCGTTGGCCTCTGCTGAGGAACAAAACCATTGGATATTTTGAACAGGGAAAGCATTCTGCTCCCTCCCCTCAGAGCCACCCCCCGTGCACTGGTGAACTTGACTGACAACTGCTCCGCCTCCTGCAGCTTTTCTCTTGCTGCCGGCTGCCGCGCTGGAAATTCTGTGTTTATATGTTAATAAAACGTTTTAATAAAATACAATAAAACCATGGATCGCTGGTCCAGCTCACCAGAAGACCAGAAAATCTGATGGGACTCGGGCAGCAACGTAAAACCCGAGTTTAATTCTCGTGACAGCCATTTCCTTGTTCATTTCAGCGGAGGGAGAGAAGGAGGAGGGAGCGAGCGATCACTTGACTTTTGGCCCAAAAAACAAAAGAAAACTCCAGATAAGGGATTAAGAAGGGGAAATTAATAAATTTGTGTCACATATAAAACAGTTCTGCATCGCTTTGCATCGCTTTGAATGAGAACATGCCGGTGCTCGCTGACTGCGCGCTGGCAGAGCCCTTTTATAGGGCTCTGCGCGCTGGGACAGGTGGGGGCGTGGGTTAGGGTCCAAAACTCCGTCCCTTCTGTTCTCTGATTGGTCCGAACAAAAATCTACCGGAGAAATGGTTGTTAATGAGAGAAGTCCCAGACTGTGCAGTGAAGGGAAATGAGAATTGAGCGGAGCTGTGCAGGAAGGCGAGGGCCAGGCTACCGGAGTTTGGTTCCAGTTCATGGAGGCTCAATCCGGTAAGTTTAAAAAGTCCAAAAAAAGTCCCGTTGTGGTTGTGTAATCAGATAGCAGAGGCTCTCTCAACTGTTTGCTAAACGCGTCGAGCCACCAGAGATCGAATTTTATGGCGTTGGCAGTTCGACGCCGACGCGCGCGTGCGTGTGCAGGCTGCCCCCGCGCTGCTTCGATCACTTGAATCGCACCGCTTCCCTGTTCGCCGTGACTCCACGCGTCTCCTCATAGACTTTGAATGTAAACCGGCCGCTTCAGCCGCCCGACAACGGGGCAGTGGGTACCAGGCATTAATCACCCATTCGTTCAAATCAGGTGTGCCAAAGCAGGGAAACAAGTAAAACATGCAGGAGGGTGTTCCTCAAGGACCACAGTTGGGAACACCTGGTGTAGATAGAAATTTTTTCTGTAAAAACAGATATTTTGTAATCTAATAACTCATCAATTTTAATTGATCTCAAATTGCTTTATTTATATAATTAACACACATTTATTAATCTGTGCCATAATAAATAAAGCACTTACATTAATATTGTGATTTTACTTGCTTCAGTTTCTTTCATACAGTAAAAATGTGAAAGCTAAAATGTTTTATCATGCAGCTGCTCAAACAAGATGAAACAATGTAGATGGATTTATGGAAGAAAAACTCAAAATCTTTTTTATTTACCTTTTTTATTTGTTAAGTGATATCAGTTAATAACAGGATAAAAAATAAAAATAAAAATGTCACATTTTTGTCATCTGTGTATGTTTCCCATACAAGACGAAATTCGTCTCTGCATTTAACCCAACCACCACCAGGTGGTGCAGTGAGCAGCCATAGAAAGCGCCCGGGGAGCTGGGGATTTAGGTGTGCACTCATAGACACCCCAAGGCCCCAGATAATAATACAAAGGTATATCATATTGTTTCCACATTTATAATCGTTTTTTAGTAGTCAATGAGAACAGCTCACCATTCAAGATCAGATCACTTTAAAATACAATCAAATGAATAATGCTAGTATTTTCTCTTCTTCATTTCTAAACTTTGACAAATAATATTTAACTTGTCTTAAACAAACAGTTCACCTTAATTATATCATTATTATCACAGACATTCCCTTTTTCATTTATAAAGACAAGATAATGCCAAATATAACTCCCCAGATCTGTTAAAAGTGCTTCAGAAATGAACTTTTTCTATTAAAATATATTTAATTTTCACCTTTTACTTTCCTTCCATTTTAAATTCTAATTAAGAAGAACAAAGTCTTACAGTAAAAACAAAGTCTCTGCTGCCACCAGATCACGGTGAGGATTTCAGACTCAGATTCACCTAAGAAGATAAAAAATAGAACTTTTTATTCTTTATGCACAAAAATGTCTGAACCTGTTTGTTCACTATTTCTCCGCAGATCAGCAGTTTTCACATCAGCAGTGCCCTTTTATCAGTTCTTTCTGATAAAGGCACCAATGTTATTTCAACAAATCACATAGCTCCATCAGTGTGGTTCTGCATATATGTGGATCCTCATTAACAAAGAATATAAAGATATTAAATGTAAAACTCAATTTAGATTTGGTGTCCAATCCACCAGTCCAGTTGGTTTTATTTACCTAAAGAGTCCAGGCTAAACTGATCAGAGCTGGGTCTAAATCTGTGAAATGACGCCTGATGGATCTGCGACTCCTGCCCTCACCACAAACCTGGGAGAACATCAAATTAGTGTTTCAGTGGATTTGATCAGATTCAAAACACCTCTTCAGTAGGTTCCTTTAAAATGTTTGTAAAATAGTTGTTGTTGCATTTTAGTCATTTCTTGGTTTACAGTAATCAGAATCAGTAATCAGAAGCTTTATTGTCATTGCACAGTGAAGAACAACGAAATTGCGTTCTGTACAGCTGTCCTAAAGATGGACGGAGTGTACAGGGGCTGCAGTTTCTAAGATGTGCCGCCTTTATTGCTTAGTTAAGAAAAAAGGAAGAAAAACATATGGACAGCATATAAAAAATATCTCTCACACGGAGTCTTTGACACGGCATGGTTACAGGTATAAAAAAAATCTACTACAGCAAGAAACATAGATAGACACAATACATATGCATGGACGACAAGACAGTGAGATTTGTCAATGAGCACTTCCAGATAGTTTCCATAGTCCTGATAAGATGTTAGTGTCTCTCAGCCAGTATAGCTCTGATAAGCAGATTCATGGCAGTTCTCGGGGATGGATAGAGCAGAGCTTCTTGATTTACATATCCACCAGGAGCAATTTGAGATAAGTTGGCTTTCCAAGACCAAGCGGGTAGGCTATATTCGGATAAACAACAATTGTTTGGGCAGGCAGACTCTGGTTCCTGTCTGCCTTCAGTTCTACTGTAGCCTGGTTAAAACCAGACCCTTGTCCAGGACTGGACTGGGACAAAAAATCGGCCCGGGCATTTTGAGCAGAGTGGCCCACAGTGATGGCATAGTTACATTGAAAAAGTAACTTAGTTAAGTTACTGATTAGTCCTTGGGAAAAGTAACTTAGTTAAGTTACTGATTACTTGATTTGGAAAGTAACTAAGTTAGATTACTAAGTTACTTTATTAGTTACTTTCAGCAGCTGCTAACAAGAACCCTCTGTCACAATACATAAAAAATTTAAATGTTTTAATAAAATAATTACCAATTAAAAATATTCAAAAAACATAATGGTCTTTCTTGACTTTATTAAACATAAATACTTTTGATAAAAAATAAGGTATTTCTTGATTTCAATATCATAAATGAAGGTTGAATGAATAAAGAAATACTTGCTTTATATAAAAAATAGTGTCTTTACTTCACTAAACAAATAATATGTTTACAAAAAAGACTTATAAAATGATTATTTTGAAAATGTTTCAAGTGAACAATACGTTTGTATAGGCCAACTCTTTCAGGGATGAAGATGTTCACATCCTTGATAGAGAGGAACGATGGTTTGAGAGAGGAGTAAAGGAGGTCATCTTTGTGAAAAGAAACCGTCCATCATTAAACAGAGGTGGAGGCCTCCGGGTTCAACTGTCCCCCTCTTACAATGCTGTTGTTGCTAGTATCACTCAGCCCTCTGTGAATAGCAAACAACCATCAGGGTGCTAATGATCCATTGTTAGGCTGATGGTCCTCCTTGCTCATGTGAGCAGCTGGTTTCAGCTGTCATCAACAAACTGGTTGATCCACTGTGAGTCAAGTCAAGTCTATTTTATTTATATAGCACAGTTAAAACAGATAAACTGTTATCAAGGTGCTTCACACACACAACACAAAAGAGGTTTAAAAATGTACAGAACAGTATCACACACCAATGGTAAAAATTATGATATTAACAGCGGTAAAAGTATAATAAAAATGTATAAGAGCAATATTAAAATGAAAACACAGTAAAAAAATATATATACACTACGTCAGCTCACACAGTTTGAAATAATAGAGAAAAGATGATTTTTTAGCAGGGATTTGAACATGTGAAGGGAGGAGGCCTGTCTAATGTTGGGGGGCAGGTTGTTACAGAGTTTCCACAGTGAGAGGGTGATATTTATAAGACTGAGCTGAATACAGCACCTCAGACTGAGGAAGTCTTTCTGATGAAAGATGAAACGTTTCTACAATTGTTTTGTTTTGTTTTTTGAATGTCCAGAGGCCCAGACATAGTTTTTTTTTAGATTTTTACCTGGATTATTGAGCATGCATCAGGGTCATCAGCACAGACTCCTTAGCTCCTTAGCTGCATGTGGATTTCCTTGAAGAGGAAGAACAGCTGCTAACTTCTGGAAATAACACACAAAGAGG
The DNA here is from genome assembly GCA_038048925.1 of Garcialebias charrua. Taxonomy (NCBI): domain Eukaryota; kingdom Metazoa; phylum Chordata; class Actinopteri; order Cyprinodontiformes; family Rivulidae; genus Garcialebias; species Garcialebias charrua. The sequence continues at coordinate 87,638 of JBBPBX010002245.1, read as the reverse complement.
TAAAAAAAAGTTAATAAGATTATAATTTTAAATTAAAAAGGTAATAGTACAGTAATAGTAAAAGAACAATACCTCTTTTTGAGCAGTTGAGGTGGTTGAATCTCTCATCATCTCTCATCATCAGGGCTCCAGGACATGCTGACACTATCAGTCTGAGTTTTTTCATAAAGTGCTGAAGTGTTGACGTGATGGAAGACGTCTTAGCAGCGTTCAGTAAAGCCTGCACATCAACAACATTTCAGACATGATTCAGAGATCATTTAAAAACTCCTACAATTTGTGTTATTGATCTGGAATGATTTGAATTACCTGATAAAAGTTGCAGCTGCTGTGATCGGTGTTTACAAGCTGTTTTCTTCGTTCACGTTCGGATGATGTGGTTAGTCCGTTCAAGTGACGTGTTGCTGTTGCAGATCCTGTCTTGTGAAGCAGCGTCCATGCACAGCTTTTGAATTTGCGCTGGTCTTTTAACAAGAAAACAGGAGACCGCAACAACATGCTAATAATGCTAACGCGTGCTGCAAGATGCCGTGCTGAAACTTAGGTCGCATAGAGCAGACGTCACGTCACTCCTTGAGTCCTGTCTATCACTCGTCCTCCTCTCAGCTGCAGGTAGGAGGAACTTTTCCTCAGCTCCGTGTGAGCACCTCAGTCCAGTTTCTGTCAGGCACGCTGGTGTCAGGTTTCACAGCCGCAGCAGCAGGTGATGCGAGTAAAGGGGAGGGGCTGGTCGGAAGAGTGCTGAGAGATTTCATTGGATTAGCTCGATGTCGTTCAAGAAAATCAACCAATCGGCCGTCGCGATTGACAAAAAAATAGCTATAATTTATTTTTTTGGTTCATGAGTGACAGGACCGCCCGGGCGGCCCATAAATCCCATAAATCACTGACGGCCCAGCGGGCATTTGCCCGGTGTGCCCGATGGCCAGTCCAGCACTGCCCTTGTCCTTCACTTCGCTTCGGACTAGGGTCTGGACTTTCTCCATAGGGAAACGATTCTTGCTGGAGGCGTGGCCTCTGCTGATGGCTGCTCCCCCGTGGTCTGCTGAACTTGACTTCAGCTCCGCCTCCTGCTGAATTTTCTCTCGCTGCCGTTGCATATTCTGTGTTTATATGTTAATAAAATAAATAAATAAAACCATGGATCGCTGGTCCAACACACCAGAAGACCAGAAAATCTGATGGGACTCGGGCAGCAACGAACACGAGTTTAATTCTCTCGTGACAACCTGAAGCATCAGCGGAGGGAGAGGAGGAGGAGGGAGCGAGCGATAACTTGACTTTTGGCAAAAAAAAGAAGGGGAAATTAATACATTTGTGTCACATATAAAACAGTCCTGCATCGCTTTGCATCGCTTTGAATGAGAACATGCGGCTGCTCGTTGGCTGCGCGCTCCCCCGTGGTCTTCTGAACTTGACTTCAGCTCCGCCTCCTGCTGAATTTTCTCTCGCTGCCTTTGGATATTCTGTGTTTATATGTTAATAAAACGTTCTAATAAAATAAAACCATGGATCGCTGGTCCAACACACCAGAAGACCAGGAAATCTGATGGGACTCTTTAATTCTCTCGTGACAACCTCAGTCATTTCCTTGTTCATTTCACTCAGCGGAGGGAGAGGAGGAGGAGGGAGCGAGCGATCACTTGACTTTTGGCAAAAAAACAAAAGAAAACTCCAGATAAGGGATTAAGAAGGGGAAATTAATACATTTGTGTCACATATAAAACAGTCCTGCATCGCTTTGCATCGCTTTGAATGAGAACATGCGAATGCTCGCTGGCTGCGCTGGGACAGGTGGGGGCGTGGGTTAGGGGCCAAAAACTCCACCTTCTGTTCTCTGATTGGTCCGGTCAAAAATCGACCGGAGAAATCGTTGTCTATGGGAGAAATCCTAGACTGTGCAGTGAAGGGAAATTAGAATTGAGCGGAGCTGTGCAGGAAGGCGAGGGCCAGGCTAGTTCTACTGCAACTCTCAATGGCAAATTAAAAAAATTCCAAACAGACAGATTTGTGGACATTCTGTCGGTCCGTGCTTTGTTAGCTTTTCTCCAAGGTCGAATCCATCATGTCGGCGAGTTCCAGGGAGCTCGCAAAGCATATAAGTCTGAGAACTTGAAGCACAAATTAATCCTTCACATAGGGTTGTTATCTTTACCATGGCCGAAACTGCTGCCGACATCTTCCTAATTTGTTTATATAAGACATAAGACATAAGACATAAGAAGGTTTATTAACATTGCATCAATTTTCACCAATACAACGTAAATATGTAGTTACAGTCATCCAGGAGAGAGAATGAGTGCAAAAGCTGCAGCTCAACAAAGCACATGACATGTTTATCAACACATGATATGTTTATCAACACATGATATACTTATAGCGCGGCCGCTCCCATCTGTCCCCAGATGAAGGTCAAAAGCAGGAAAACAGGCAAAGACACGGGGTTTTACAGCATTGATATTAAAAAAAGATGAATCACATTTTGTCTTCAAGACACCGCGTGATCCAGTAAAAACCATATCAAAAAGCACATTTAGTTACAATAACAAATGGAGAGACGGCAGGCAAGGAGATAGAGTCTGTGAGTAATTTCAGACAAACACAGAGTTCAGCAGATGTGCAGCTGGGTGTTATCTGAGGCTTCACAGAAATCTCTGGGGGGGGGAGGGGGGGGGACTCTTCAGCTCCNTAAGATGTTAGTGTCTCTCAGCCAGTACAGCTCTGATAAGCAGATTCATGGCAGTTCGAGGATGGACAGAGCAGAGCTTCTTGATTTACATATCCACCAGGAGCAATTTGAGATAAGTTGGCTTTCCAAGACCAAGCGGGTAGGCTAGATTCGGATAAACACCAATTGTTTGGGCAGGCAGACTCTGGTTCCTGTCTGCCTTCTGTTCTACTGCAACTCTCGATGGCAAATTAAAAAAATTCCAAACAGACAGATTTGTGGACATTCTGCCGGTCCGTGCTTTGTTAGCTTTTCTCCAGGGTCGAATCCATCATGTTGGCGAGTTCCAAGGAGCTCGCAAAGCATATGAGTCTGAAGGGCGAGATACACTCGCGCGTCCTCACGATACGCCAATACGCAGCGTACGTATGCCCCGTACGCAGCGTAGCCCCGCGTAGCCCCTCAGGGCAAGTACGCGCAAAGGTATTTTTTTACTACGCATACGCGATTCGCATACGCGATGCGCGGTGTCTGACCTAAACTTCCCCGGCTCCGGACTGTTTTGTATGTTACACAAATGAAATAAATTCCTCTTTTTTATCGCTGATCGGGCCTTTTCTTTTGTTTTTTTGCCTAAAGTCAAGTAACCGCTTCTTCCTCCGTTCACTCGATGAATGAAATGAATGAATTCAGGTCCTACCTGGGTGCGCGATGTTTTATATATTCCCTGGTGGGCTGTGGTGGGCTGTGGGCTGCAGGAAAAGCACTCCGTGCTCAGCTGCTCATATTACAACAAGGAGAACGCGAGTGTTTGGAGCGAAAAACTACCGGAAGTGACGATCGGAAGTGACGGTACGGAGGAAATGACGTAGAATTTGGAGCGAAAACACGAGAATCTACGCGAGAACATCAGCCGAGCTGTAGCAGAGGCTCCGTATACGCGCGTATACGGGCATATACGCGCGTATACGGAGTCTGCTTCACTGTATCTCGGCCTTGAGAGCTCGAAGCACGAATTAATCCTTCACATAAGGTTGGCATCTTTACCATGGCCGAAACTGCTAACGACATCTTCCTAATTTGTTGATATCCTTGGGAACCACCAATTCCAAAAATCAGAAGCCCTGTTATCATAAATCCAATTATGTGTGCGTCGTCTGTTCGGGGCATGAGGCCTCTCGTGCACCCTGTCTCTTCATTAATTTTTTTTAAATCTGTTGCATTGAGAGACCAGCTGACCCGATCCATAATAATAATTTACGATTTGGAAGATGTGTAAAGAGAGGCTGTGATACACAGGACAAAGAGCAAAAGCTGGAAGAAGGCAGGAGAGGGAAGAAAAGCATCCCATCTTGTTTGTAACATGGTGTTTGATAAATAGGACCCCAAATGGCAGACCAAAGAATACAAGGACAAGCAAGTACAAAGTGATTGTTTATTTACAGTGCAGGAAACTGGAGGTTGGCTGTGGAGAGAAGGGGAGAGGTGGTGAATGTCTTGATATTGGATGATCCTTTCAGAAACAACTGTGATGATAGTAGTTATTGTCCTTACGATGATAGTAGTTATTGTCCTTACTGTTGAATGTGTTCGCAAGTGGTGTCGGACTATGGGTTCCTGGAGAGCGAGGTCCAGAGGGGATGGTTGGTCCAAGGGGTGAGTACTGACCGAAGGTGAAGAGGGGTGAAGATATCCAGAGTGGAGTCCTTCAGTTGTGGGTTTGGTGTGCAGGATTGGCAACCAGACGCAGACGCAGCCTAGGAGACGAGCGGGCAAGCAGGGTGGAACAGGAGCTTGAACAAATGAGCAAGAAGGCACACAGGTTAGTGCAGAGGAGAAATAACTATGAATCTACAGGCTGTCGCAATATTACCCAAGGTAATCAATGTTCGAGCGTCAGCTGAAACGTCTGGTTGTGGTTTAAATAGAGCAAGAGGTGCAGATCTAGAAGGCAGGTGCAGGTGTAGCTAATCAAGTGTTTAGCTGCTGAGTGAGGTTGCTGGAGGAGAAGGCAGAACTCCTACAGTTTGAGGGCGTGTGAAAAAAAAACCATTGGAGTACAGTAGGCATGTAACGTACATGTGGGTGTACCGAACAGTTTCGGTACAGCACGTTCGGTCCGGTCCACCTGCGTACCGTTTCGGTTATTTTTTTCACTCATTGAACGTTAATATATGCGCCGCGGAACAAAATTTCCTGGGCGCGTATCAGCACGGAGCTATCGCACAACACGCGCAGCATTAGCCGTAGCTTCTCGCTGCTGTCTCCTGTTTGTTAACGTAATGGTTTTCTTGTTAAAAGACAAGCGCACATCCAAAGCTGTGTGTGTAGACGTTGTTTCATGAAGATTGGCTCTGCAGCAGCAACACGTCTAACGTGAACGCGCTTGAAACTACATCATCGGAATGTGAACGAAGAAACAGCAGCTGTTGCAAACAGCGCTAACAACAGCTGCATTTAAACAACTTCATCAGGTAATTCAGAGCGGTCCAGAGCAATAACACAAACTGTATGAGTTTTTAAATCTCTGAATCTAAGTCTGAATGTTTTTTATGCGCAGTTGATCCTCGCTATGAGACATTCATCACGTCAACACTTAAGTCAAAAAGTTCAGCTCTTTATGAAAAAACTAAAACTGATATTGTCAACAAGTCCTGGAGCAGATTAAAGCCCTGCCCTGATGATGTAGAGTGAGAGATTCAACCGTTCAAGAAGAGGTATTGTTCTTTTATTATTATTATCTAAATAATCATTTTTATTTAAAATCATAATCTTATTAATTAATAATAATTTTATTTAAAAAACAAGTTAACTTCTTTTTATTTTTTTTACCTTTGTGTTTTATTTCCAGTCTGGGACAGAGGTAGCTGCTCTCTTCTTCTACTTCAGGGACAGACATCCACCAAAGATTCATTTTATTTTCATTCATTCAACCTTTATTTATACAGGCTAGCCTCGTTGAGTCACGGGGACTCATTTACAAGAGGGACCTGTCTCACTCACACCAAACAACCATCCACTCTCACACTCACACCTAGGGTCAATTTAGAGTCACCAATCAGCCTAACAAGCATGTTTTTTGGTCTGTGGGAGGAAACCGGAGTACCCGGAGGAAACCCACGCATGCACGGGGAGAACATGCAAACTCCACCCAGAAAGGCCCCGGACCGGGATTTGAACCGGCAACCTTCTCGCTGAGAGGCAGCAGCTCTACCAGTTGTGCCACCGTGCTGATCACCTGCAGCTAAGAAGTGTGTGATGACTGAACTGAACTCTGAACTTTTCCAGGACCTGTCCCACTTGGAGGAGCAGGTCCAAGAAGAGGTTGAGAGTACAGTAATGAGGACAAATACAGCCACACTGGTTTATTTCTTGTAGAGTGCTGTTTATTTAAAATATCATCCAAATGGGTCACTTTTATTTATTACTACAATACAATACAAACATATTTTTGGCATATTTTCAAAATAAACATTTTGTAAATCTTTATTTTGTCTTTTTTTATACCGAAAATAAACCGAACCGAGCCCTCCTTGTAATTGAACCGAACCGAAATGTGATTTTAGCGTATCGTTACACCCCTAGAGTACAGTAAATATAATGTTACATCTCTGTGTGTATTTTGGGTCATCTTGATCATGTGGCTTTAAGAATCTGTTGAACTCCTCGCTGTAAGGATGGCTCACTGGCAAGGACCAATGCAGACATGTTCCTGTTTTTAGTTCCTTTCAGTCTGGTCTCTCGGTGCAACATACTTGCTATGGGAATTGCGCCCCCGCGTGATTACCTAAAGGAATATACTCACGCCTTAACGGCAGGGGCGTCAACGCCACACCAGAGGCCCCGCTCTCTGGGTACTTAAGCGGCTGACGCCCATCCATCTTTCTCTTTTTTGCCCTTCACCTCGCTAAACCTGAACTACCTCTTTGCGGGACTTCTCTGTTGCTTCATCGCTCAACTTGAGGTGAGCTTGCTCCCTGCACAGAGCGCACAGAGAATTATTCCTGCATATTGCTGGACTAGCGAAAGCTAGTCCGACACATTTTCTCTTAACCCCAAAGTATTTTCTTCTCCTCTCTCTACAGATTGCTTCGCTCGACGGCGCTAACTACGCCACAAGAAAAAGCTACCTTGCTAACTCCTAGCGAGCTAGCCAGCGAAAGCGACGCAACGGAGGAGACATTTCAAGGAAAAAGAAAAAGGATTCTGGAAGGACTCGCTCGCCTTATCTCGGACATGCCTCCGGAGAAAGGAAAGCGAAAGGCAAGACTTCCAAGGAAAACCAGCGGGACGGCGAGCCCAACTTCGCGCGCCTGTCCCAACGGATGCGGTTTCTCCCTCGCGGCGACAGACACCCATGAGGCCTGTCCAGTCTGCCTGGGAATGCTTCACGCAAAAACAACGCTGGATACGCCCGACTTTTGCCCACACTGCAACCTGATGCTGGATGCGGTGCTGCGGCACCGGGTTGACCTCGTCACCAAAGCCATGGGCACTTCAGTAGTACCAGCGGATGCGGACACCACAGAACCTCTCACTCCCACGCCGGAGCTCGAGAACATGGCTCTACACGACAGCACACGAGTCGAATGAGGTGACAGCCCTGACGTGCTGGCTCCTATGGTGGACTTAAAGGAGAAATGAAAAGTGTTTTTAAGCTAATAGTAGTCTAATGAAAAGCATAAAATAAGCTTGTTGAGAAATTTTCACAAGTCAAAAATGTCATCCTAACTCAAATTTAGACTTTGCAAAGTGAAAAAATTCTCATCTGGTGTTTTTGACCCCCCTCCCCCTGCCTGCTCTCCGTCCCCTGAATATGACGTAGGCAGTGCCACGGTCGTCCCTCATACAGTAATATTAGTGTGTGTATCTAGTTGTGGACAAAAAGGTTTCAGTGTGTAGCAATTAGGGATGCAGCAAAAAAAATCTATTTTTTAAAGAATCAAGATTCTTAGTCCTGGCGATTCAGAATCGATTCTAAAAGCCCCAAAATCGATTTTAAAACTTTTTTAAAATTTTATATTGTATTTTTACCGCTCCTGTGCATTCGGCCGCTGTAGAATTTTGGCCGTGTAGGGCCACCGTAGTTAGTTAGCCAGGCAGCTCCCAATGGAGCCTGCTAGCAAGGAGGGAGACAGCATGTTTCAACTTGCTCCTTCATCTTTAAAAATCATTTTAGATCCTACTATGTTCTGGGGAAGACAGAGCTTAACAAGACATTGGTAACTGTTTCAGGACATTTTCAACACCCCCACTTCCACGTTAGCATACGGCGCTAGCATGCTAACGTTAGCATACGGCGCTAGCATGCTAACGTTAGCATGCGGCGGCTAACGCACGGCTATTCGTATTTCCAGGATAGAAATGCCCATTAATGCACTAAATCACCAAACTGTTTTTGACAAACTAAAGTGATATCCTTCAGATTCAAAAAAGTCTTCTGCTTCCATTTTAAATGACAGACAGGAGGACAGTAATGATGGGTTTATAGCTTCAGTGTTATTGTAAGATAGCAAAGGAGGTCTTAATTGTGTCATAAAAGTGCGTCCAGAAAATTACTACAGAAATCACTGCACTTCGGCATGTAGCAGGAAAAATGTAAAAAAACTATTTCTTTAAGCTACTGACTTGAAAAAAGCATACTAAGTATGTTTATGTGTGTTGTTTACTATATGAAATTCTTGTTATATCGATTTTTTCAGATTTGATTACATTTCTCCTTTAACAGTCGAGTTCGACACCCGAGACATGATGAACGAGGACGAGATCTCGATTTCAGCCTCGGGTGAATTTTCAGCGGAGGATGCAGACGTGGAACTGGAGGATCAGGGAGAAGATCTCTCCCAGACCCCGGTACCTGTGCTCCCAGAAACCGACTTTTCCATCCCTGCTCTGTTCGACCTGTGCCACAGAGCAGCGGACGCGCTGCACATCCCATGGCCCGAGCCTCCGCCTCGCCAACAGGTCACGAGGCTGGCAGGAAACTATTTTTACTCGAAGCAGCAGGCCGCCACGAGGCAAAGGATGCCCGTGTTCCCGGACTTCCTCACAGAACTAACTCGCACCTGGGCTCAGCCAAGAGCCCCCATGCTCCTTCCCCTCTCACAGTTCCTCGACGTCGACGGGATGGACGAGGTGGGAATAGCTAACGTGCCTCAGATTGAGGACACACTAGCGTCTCACCTGGCTCCTAAGTCATCCGGGACAAAACCAACTCTCCCCAGCAAGGCTTGTCGAGCTTCAGCGTCTCTACTCGAGAAGTGCTACAGAGCTCAGGGACTCGCGGTACGCACCATGAACGCGTCCGCATTGATGCAGGCTTACCTAGCCGAAAAGTTGCAACAGTTGCAGGTAACGACGGACAAGCAGGCTGCCGCCGACTTGCTGGACGAAGCCCGCAGGGCAACAGACTTTGTACTCCGCATGATGGGGACAGCCGCTGTTGCTCAAGGCAGAGGCATGGTGGAAGTGGTCATCGCGATTCGCCACCTGTGGATGACTTTAACGGATCTCCCTGAGGGACAAAAGGTGCCTTTTCTCCACCACTCGATAGAGCCGACGGGATTATTTGGTAAAGCTTTGGAGCGAATTCAGACCAAGCTGGACCAAAGGCGCAGACAGGCCGAAGCTCTCCGGGTGGGCATTCCCCGGAGAAGCTTCGCCCCCCCAAGGGAGTCTGCTGGAGGCAGACCTGCGCAGCCTCGACACCGCTCGGCAACGCGTGCCCCACCGCAGAAGCGGCCAGCATACGAGGAGGAGCCCCGGCAGAGACCCCCGCCGGGCCAACCTCGCACCGAGCACGCATGGAGCAAAAACAGGTTTGTTCCCCGCCAGGCGGTCAGACACAGGGCCTCCTCGGCGAACCGGGACACCAGACAGAAATGTGCCTGATGAACCAGGTCCACATTCCCACATTACACGATTACCCGCCCACGTGGTACTGGGAATGATCCCTTCAAGTCCAGACTTTATTTGTAACATGGTACAAAAAGCTGGTAAATATGTTGCATGCACAAATCATGCTTTCTCTGCTGTAAGTGACATAAAATCATGTACGTCATTGCACATAAGCATGAATAAAGCTCATAAAACAGCCCCTCTCTGTTTTATTGACTCTCAAAAAAATAAAAACAACACACAAATAACTTCAGCAGAACAGGTCCCTCTGGCCTGCCAGCCGTCATAAAGGGAAAGGGCCAATTCCCCCCCTCCCTCACGGCCCACGGGGTGTTAGCCTAATCAATAAACCCCAGCAGGGTGCCTCTGATTCGTCTGCAGTAAACAGACACAGAGGCGTCTGCAAGCAGCCCCCACACCCCTCACGGAGACAGGTGAGGGGGGTCACGTGCTCAAGCCCCCGCTCCATTGTGAATAACGGGCAGCCAATACACTAACCAGGCAAACACGTGACATGTCCGCACCTCAGGGAGGCATGCAGACAGAATCTAACGATGGGGGGGGGGGCACGTCAGATGCCCACAGGCAGCCACAAGCTTCACACCTTCACAGCAGCAATTGTGTTCAAGCTGCTGTGGATGGAAACAAATCAGAGTTGAATCAGATCTCTCTTCCTGTTTTTCGAAGGGGACTGGGCTCTCTATCACCAAATAATCTAAAGTCTGCCAAACCAAAAGGAGCATCTCCACGTTCTCACGTTGCAGCTGCCCCTTTATTATTAATGAGGGACACGCAATGTCCAAGCAGTGATCAGACAGCATGTGACCTTCCTCTCTGTGCTGATCCAGCTCTGCTTTCAAACAAAATTCTCCCAACGGGTGAAACACAGACCCCGGTCGGTTTGCCTGGTTCCGACGCTCTATTAAAGCCAAGGACCAGTAAACTGGACCATTCCAGAAAATGGATTGGAGTCAGGAGATCTGCTGGTTTACAAAACTTGCAGTCTCCCAGTCCCATGACCCCAAACTTGGAGGGGGAAAATAGACTTTCTGCTCCAATCCTGTCTAATAAGGATGACAGGTTGCATCTGCCCTCGATTACCCTCGAACAGAGCAGCCTAGTAGCACATCCGCAAGGAGGCCTTCTTCCCAACTTGGTTGACTCCCAGGGGTTCACAGCCTCCAGGGCCCTTGGAGGAGAACTGGATGCACCAACAACTCTTCTTCAGGGCCAAACTTTGTCACCAGAAGGGGCAGTCCAGCCGCTTAGGCCAGGAACTGTCAAAAATGTCAGCTTGTTGGCAGAAAAGAACAAGCTGATGACGTCAGGTCTGCCGGAAAATGTGGTAAAAACCATACAAAATGCCCGTGCTATGTCAACAGTCTCTATACGCACAGAAGTGGCGTATTTTTGAAGCCTGGTGCTTAGAAAGAAATATTATTTCTTATGCATGCGACTTGGCTCAGCTCCTGACGTTCCTTCAGGACTTACTGGAAAAAGGTCGTTCTTACTCAACGTGCTGGTGAAGATTGTCAGTCGTCTAGGACATGATAAAATCAAAAAAGGCGTTCAATACAGAACAACTGGACTTTATTTGTAGCAACAAGACGTTTCGCTCATCATCCGATAAGCTTTCTCAATTGGAGACTGTGAGAGGGAGAGAGAAGTTATAAGCAAGCTGGGCCACTGGTACACACCAAACTAGGTAAATTGGAAGCTAACACACACACATACTTGGGATAACACGTGCCTGTGACCCATTCAAAGTTCAGTGTGTGAAAGCAGAGCTTACAGAAAACACACACACATCCTACTGTATGTAAATTGACAAAAACCACACTTCACACATTGATAACAGGGACCTGTCAAAGTCTTTGTTAGTCTAATTCACAAGTGAGGCTCCTCTGTTCTCATCAGGTGGGAAGGGTCTGGGAACCAGCTGCAGGGCCGCACCATAAAATACATCCAGAGGTTATTGAGATATTTAGCTAACAAACCGACAGAGTTGACAANTATATATATATATATATATATATACTGTATACATATATATATATTATATATTTACATTACTATATTAGCCAAATGATATGCGTACGCTTTTTGCGTAGTACGCTCTACTTTCGCAAGATTTTACGTAGTGGAAAACTTGTTTGGAAGAACAGACAGAAGCAGAAGCTATCACGTTTAATAAGATGACTGGCAGAAATACGAACGTACAAGAAGCTGTTTTTAACGGAGATCAACTGCAAACGTTAGGTTTGTATATTTTTGTGTTTTTCCGTCGAGAATGATTTTTTTAGGTAGCTAACAGAGTTTAGCTTCATCGTGTAGCGACGTGTTGTTTACGCTAACTGATGAAAGAGCGGCATAATTACAGCCTCGTTTTATCTGCCTTTGATAAACTAAACATTTAAAGTTGTGGATTTACTTATTTTAAGTTAACAACTGCAAACACAAACATTATAGCAGTTATTTTGAAGCTTGTTTCTGCGTGAGGAGGTGATAGGTGGCTGCATCTATGCCTGATCAAAAAAATGGTAAATACTGTACAGTGTTGCCAGGTGAGAAATGTAGGATTACCGTACTAGGGACGTAAAACTATCGTATTTTGAGGAAAATTATCGTGCACCCGCCATAACCAAAATAACAAGTCTAATGATGCGCTACTCTAGTCTAACAGGCACTCACAGCTTTGTAGCGTCAGTACGGAACAGATTCATCAACAGCCCCACAGTTGCGTTACTAATGTGTCCTCCGTAAACAATGACGGGGTGGGATGTGGGAACTAATGAGCCAAATCATGAGACCCGGAGGCCACCTATTGTTAGGAAATTGACATAGCACCAGGTTTAGTTTTTAGTTTTTTTTACAAAGAGAAGTATGCATGATAACTGAGAAGAAAATAAAGATCTGACTTAACATATTAACATTTTATTTTTAGAACAACAACATGTCTCTGTCTTCAGAAATGACAACATTTAATTAAAAAAAAACTTGTGCAAATGTAAAAGTATCTGATACCAGGTTATAACTTAAAACAAACTGGTGTATATATATATATAATGTAACCTGACTGTATAATGACCTGTAAAATTGCCTGGTAGCTAAAATAACAAATTAATAATAAATGATAAATGAACAAACAACAGTCCAAAGGGTACATGGTCCCCCAAGTTAACTCCAACATCTAATGTTAACAAAAAACTAAGTGGTGTGTAGCCGTAATCGCCCGTCTTCATAAGCTGTCCAGTCTGCATCAGTAGTGTCACGTCTCCACCTTTGGCAGTTTTCTGAATAAAATGAAGAAGAGCAGAGAGGAGACTATTGTTTAAATGAATTACATATTACATTACATGATAAATGACTAGTTACCTGTTCATAATGTGCATGAAATAGTTTAGGCCATCAGCTAGGCTAATTAAATAATTAATTAGGTTTACCTTAAGGTTCAATCTCCAGCTCTGAGTCACTGTCTGAGTCTGCTGCATCCTGCTGGGTGGGGGCAGTCCTTTTCCTGTATAGATTTGATGTTGTCATGGACCGCAGCATTGTGGTTGTTGGCTTAAAACTGGCACATCCACCTGCCATCTTCACACACTCTGATGTGTGCATGAGCCCATTAAGGGTGCCTGTGATAAGTCGGTTTCGTGGTTTTGTTTTGATTAGATTCACCTTGGAAAACACACGTTCACAGGATGCATTTGAATGAGGAACCACTAGTGCATCAAGGGCAAACTCTCCCAGTTCCCTGAACACCCTTCTTGCCCCAAAGTCTTCCAAAGTGGAGAGATGGTGCCAGAATTCATCCACAGTCATTGTTTTAGTGTCTTCATTTAGGGTCACGAGAGGCAATCTCCTCCACTGGTCATCGATGGCTTGGAGACGGTCAGCATCGGTTGAGTCAATCAGACGTGGCAATACTCTCACGAGTGGAAATAGAGAGGGATACTCAGCTCGTGCTCTTGAATCAGTTGCTGTGGCAGGAGACAGGCATGCAATGTGGACCAAGACGGCATCATCAAAGTCAAAGCGTTTCTTTATTTCTCCGCAGGCAACCCGGAGACATTTTTGGCAGCGCACATAGAAATCTGTCAGGGTGGCTGGTGTGAATTTTGACTGCTGGACGTTCTGCATCACTTTTATACCCAGGTACAATGTGTTGAGTGGTAATAACTTTGAGTCATCACTGAAATTGATCTGACTCAGGGCTGTGTGTAAAACGTAGTCTCGTTGCATGAAGGTCAGTAGGAGGTCTTTGTAGGTCTCACACATCTTGCTCCTCAGTGATGTAATAACCACACCTTCACTCTGGAAATATTGGTTGAGGTCTGTGAATTTGGGCAGAACCCACTCCAGAAAGTAGTAATACAGCCAGAGAGACTCATTGTTGAGTGCATGATAAATATTCTCAGCAGCATTCAGTCTAGCATCAATCCACTGGTCAGTGAAAAAAAGCCGGAGGGCTTCCCACTGGGCGGATATCCTTTTGACAACTTCAGTCAGTGACAGCCATCGGGTCTGGGAAGGCTTCAGTATTTTGTGGGGTTCAACATGGCAAAAATCCTGAAATTCACGAAGTTCAGCCACACGTTTAGCACTGTTTTTAAAATAGCCATAGATGTCAATGGGCTAAATCTTCGCACTGGCGAGGAAGCTGCTTGCACGCCTCACTGGCACACAGGTGTAGGGAGTGACAGATGCAGCGATGTATGGTGATCCCTGGCAAATCGTTTCTTAGACGACTGGAGACAGAGTTGTGTGGTCCCATCATGGTATTACAGCCATCTGACCCAAACCCCACAATGTTTTGAAGTGGGACGCCTGCCTCCGTGAATGATTTCATCATTTCTGTGTACAGCCTTTCTGCAGTGGCTCCTTCTCTAACTAAATGTCTGTTTTCTTCTGAAAAGATCTGCACCAGCTTCCAAAAGCGGGTCTGAACCCTGTTTGTACCCTCATCAAAAAAACGAACCACAACACAGAGCGTTTTGACATTTCCAATGTCTGTTGATTCATCAATCAGGATGCTGAATTTTTTTCTCATCAGGATTTCTGACAGACTCTCAAAATAGCAGTCACCAATAACATGCTTTGCTATGGCAGTTGCCTTTGTGCGTCCAAGTGACATGTTTTGTGCTGTTTTAGAGTCACTAAATATGTCCTTGATGACATCCACCAGATGGTCTGTGGCCCTCATTGCGATGTTGTGCTCTGCTAAAAACCCTGCCAGCTTGACCTCTGCTGACTTTACTCTGTTGTCGTTGGGTGGTCCCCTTAAACGTATGCCCGCATTACAGCGTGAGAGACTTCAATATAAAATCCACACCATGGTTTATGAGGAGTCCACTGGCGACAGAGTGGGTCCAGTGACGTCCGAGGAAGTCTAAATACAGTACACACACACACACACATATAAATATATATATATAATATATATATATATATATATATATATATATATATATATATATATATATATATATATATATATATATATATATATATATATATATATATATATATATATATATATATATATATATATATATATATATATATATATATATATATATATATATATATATATATATATATATATATATATTATATATATATATATATATATATATATATATATATATATATATATATATATATATATATATATATATATATATATATATATATATATATATATATATATATATATATATATATATATATATATATATATATATATATATATATATATATATATATATATATATATATATATATATATATATATATATATATATATATATATATATATATATATATATATATATATATATAATATATATATTTTGCCCCGATGCCAGACGGGGACCTTGATATGTGTCATTTTGTGATATCTGTAATTTTACATTTGCAAAATAAAGTGCAAAAGATAAGAGCAAAAATTAGCTTAAAAGATAAAAGTAGCAAATGACTAGCTAGAAGCAAAACACATTTAAAGCTGGAAGCTAAATTTAGCAAACTGCTAGCTTAAAACAAGAAAGGGTGAACTAAAATGGAGCAAAATGTTATCCAAAAGTAGATAAAGGTTACCTCAAACTTTAAAATAGCTAAAAGCTAAAGTAATGAAAGTTTAGCTAAAAGACTAAAATTAGAAGACAGAAATAAAGCAAGTCTGCTGAAGCAGTTTTCAAAAGAAACATTTTTTTTTTTAAAGAAACGTTTAAAAAAAAGCATTTGTTAAAATTACGGTAATAAATATCTTGAAAAGTAAAAAAGCTACAAAAAAGCAAGTCATACCTCCTGAATGAGCTGAACGTATGGCTATACTATGAACAACTAAACTAGCTCAAATTATGCAGAAGTACTAGTAGTTAAATTGCAAATAAATAAATAAAAGAATAAAAAAACAAAAGGAAAAATATAAAAAAATTAAATAAAACAATTGGAATTGGCTGAATCAGCATTCACACTATTACACAGACACTATGTTGGGTGCACAAAAGGGTGTTTCTACACAAGAGAAACCACATGCTGAAGAATCTTTGTACTGTATATCAACAAGTTTAATTGTTTTATTATGATATTTTGAAAAGTCAATAGAAAAAAAATATATATATACTGTATCATGTCTGAATTTGCATCCCCAGCAGGAGCTGTGAACATTCACAGTTTGTCTGGAACAGAGCGTGCTGAAATGTGCTGCTTCACACATTTTGCTGTTAAGTCTTAAAAGCAACACAACACAGTGATTGTCTTTCAACAGAAGCTAAAATCAGGCATGGTACAATAAAGTGTACAAACAGTTCCACTATGCAACTTTTGCACTTTCTGCAGAGTTAAACAGCATTAACCTGCATCCACATTCGCCCTGCAGCAATTAGTCTTAATGGCAAGTTCATGCATCTGGGAGAGTGTTTGCGTTTACACATGTTTGTGTGCCCATTGGCTAATGGAAACTCATTGATTTGTTCTACCAACTCATTTTATTTCTGACTTTTCCCCACCCTTTTCTCTCCCTCTACACAATTCATTTAGGCAGACGATGTCAGCGGAGACACAAGTTGGACAACAGCAGCCTGGTAAAGACAAGCGTTGCCAAATGGCTGCAGTCAAATGCTTTTTTAAAATTCTCTTGGTAAACTGACGCAATAATGGAGAGTGGCTTTTAATGACAAAGTACGTCATGGTTTTAGTTCATTATCGCTTGTTTTAAATATGTGTTGTGCAAGAAATAATGTGTGTTCTATAGATTACGAGAAGAAAAAGGAACTGGATGAATTAATATTCTGCTCAGCGTTAGTTCTCCCCACTAATGTAGTTTTGGTTTGCTTCCAGGTTATAAAAAGGAACTCTCCTCCTGTAGAGTGTGTCTTCATTCAATCTTACAGGTTTTATGCAGTAAAAAGGTCTAAATTTATAATGTAATCTTGTTCTTCTCTAATAGCTCCACACGTCTGCTTACATTTGTCCTTGTACTGAAATGTTAGTTAACAAGCCAGAGATACAGTACAGCCTGTACTGTATTTGTAAAGTGTCAGAAACAGGTTATGATGTCTGAAGAGTGTTTCAGCTTCTCCTCCTGTGCTCCTCTTCTGTTGTTTTCGCTATGTCTGAGTAAATTTCCATCTCGTACATTATATACATAAGTTTTACCTCTTGTGTTTGAAACTGAATCCTTTTGCTGTCATCACAACACATAAATATGTATTTGGAAACGTGAAAGTTGTTTGCTGTCCTCACTGTCAATCCTGGTAATACTGGCATTTTTTCCCTCTGTTCGATTTTTATAGTGCTTTAAAAAAAAATCTGAATGAAAATGTGTAAAACCAGAAGATGTTGATGTCTCTCCCTGACAAAGATCATCAGTGAAAAGGAACAAGGCCATCAGTCTTGTTGGATCAGGAGGTCGATATGACCTGATAAACTGAACATACGCGTACGCTACATCAGCGGTCCCCAACCTTTTTTGCACCACAGACCGGTTTAATGTCAGGCAATATTTTTAAGGACCGGCCTTTAAGGTGTGGTGGATAAATAGAACAAAACAAAATGATACGACCAGCATAAAAATGGGTATTTTCTAAATATAATAATAAACACAAATCCACTGTGTATGCAACTTTATTAGCAACGTCCTCGTGACATGTCACCCATCCGCCTTTTCACAACTGTTCTCGTGAAAAAAAAATCACCGGTCAGGGCTTAATTTGTCAACCAAACGATGCTGGAATGCAAATAGTGGGCAGATCAGGGAGGGACGTTGGGGGGAGTTCTTGGGGTCCTCCCCCAAAAAATTTTGAATAAAGTAGATGCCATTTCCAACATTATGGCGTATTTTAGGGATGTACAATATTTCCGGCATGATATCGGCCGATATTAACGTTAAAGTTCAATATTGGACGTTGGCCATTACGTCCAAATAACTCACCGATATAAAAGGTACTGTTTTTGTATGACAAGCCAGTGACAAGGATGCCTGCAGCGGTAGCACAACGTGATGATGTGACGTGTGTAGGGACACATCAAGGTTTTTCTACCATCAACTTTTATTCTTTTGATACTTTGAAAGTAGGATTGACTCTCATTCCCAAAGTTGGACAGGAATAAACCATGTCACAAAAAAACGGAATAACAAAATCTGTTATTGTAATTAATGGGACATCTGTTACTATGATCTCTGCAAAGCTGAAAATCCCTTTTTATGAGAACCTTTCCATTTGACCTTCGAAGTATAACATCTAAACGTTGTGTATCTCTTCCTAAAAGGGAGGATTTGTCCTACAGTCTCAGAGTGTGATAAAGAATCACCCTATTGTTCCTAAAGGTCTCTTTGGTAGTAGTGAATTTATGACACCACATTGCCCTCACACGTTCAAATTTACAGTATATACTTTTGAACTATTTAATTTTCTGAGTTCTCCTGAACACAATTAAATGTTTTGCTATAAAACTGCTATGAAATAACTTGTTTCCTTCTTTCTCAGCTCAGTACTCAGTTTAATAATGCAGTAGATGTAGAAAAAAACTGGTAATCAGAAGTTTCAACTGTTGTTTTTCCACAAGTTCTAATGAAAATGTTCATGGATGAGTCAAACTGTTTAGAAGTCTTAAATGTTCTGCTGTTATATTGAGTATTTGCCAAAGCAGAGTAAATTAGCATTTATTCTTAATATTGTTGGTAAAATTAAAATGGAGCATTAACCTGAAACAAAGGTCCACCCTTTCTGTTTTGATTGGATCAAATTATTGTAATGCCCCTCTAAGTCAGAGAAAGTTATTCTGACATTTTAGTGTAGTCAATCTTGGGGGAAGCTTTTGAAGAAGAAAGATCAAGCAAGCTACAAGTATTCCAGAAGAGAGAGAAAACGCAGGCCTCCGAAAGCACCAACTGACCCATCGGGAGCCAGTTAACTATCGACTCCAGATTTCAGCTGATGTCCAGTGACGAGGGGTATCCCACCTTCAACGCTCAAATCATCTCAAGAGTCCTCCTGTTAACCTCGGGCGGTTGAATGGTAAATGGAGCTTATTTATATAGCGCTTTCCAGCCCCCTGTGAGGAGCCCCAAAGCGCTTTACAATACCAGCCATCCAGCCATTCATTCAGACATTCATACACCAGTAGTGGTAGCCTGCCTTGCAAGGCGCCATCCAGACCTACCGGGAGCAACTTGGGGTTAAAGACCGTGTAAAGTGAAATTAAATTTGTGTTTTTATTTTGTCACACGGCATAAATATGTGTTATTAATCACCCATATAAATCTGACTGATTAAAAACATTGATTTCCTTATAAAATTAAGTCTCAAAAATCATGAAAAAACATGATTTTGCCTTGCTCTAGAACGCTGGGGGCGTGTCGCACGTGGGCGTGATTTCAGCGCTGTACTGCGCCATGTCCAGCCCCCTTCAGAGCTGAGCTGTGTGGGGAGGCATACGGGGGAAGCAGAGATCCACCTGCTCTGTTTTTATCTGAGTTCTGGCTTCCAGCAGCTCCTTTTTCCAAGAGTTACGCTGTTTTTAGTGCACTAACAACTCTGGTTATGTTTTTAAAGTTGAGGACACATAACTCCGCTGTTATAATCAGCGCTATTTTAGAAGATGAGCGGACTCGCGGTCCGAACCGGTCACATCGCATGCGGGGTCTGATCGCCACACACACACACACACACGCGCGCGCGCGCGACCCGGTCACATCGCATGCGGGGTCTGATCGCCTCTCACTCACACACACACACACACACGCGCGCGCGACCCGGTCACATGCATGCGGGGTCTGATCGCCACACACACGCGCGCGCGCGGGGGGCGGAGGTGCGCGGAGGTGCAGGTGGCATGTGGTCGCTCCAGCAGCACGCCAGTACTGGAGGGAGACGGTCGGTAGCGAGTGAACGGCTCCACCGAAGAACGCATTTATAACGGCTGGAGCTGCAGGGGGTGGGGCTTGTGACCGCGTGACGAAACGCGGTCACATTTAAACCACGCCTAAAAAATCCTGAAAGAGAAATGTGTTTATACACAGTTTGATCTATAACTCCAAAATTAATTGAGCTACAATTTTGAGACTTTTTACTCATTTACAAGATTACAATTACGACATTTATAATGTTTATTGAAGAAAATGTTGAAATTCACTTTACACGGTCTTTAAGTGTCTTGCCCAGGGACACAACGACACTAATTAGTTTGACTGAATAAATCACAAAAGCTTAAAAAGTTTGAGGATACCAAGTGTTTGAAATCAATAAGATAGTGCTAGCTTACTATTTAAAAATTATAATGATTAAAACATAAATAATACCACCATTAAAAAAACACACAAATTAAAAACACACCTTGTACTTGAACTAACTAGTACACAGTTTCATTGAACAGTGGATATTTTATTTCCTTTTTAAATCCATTCTTTTCAATTAAGCAGAAGTCAGAGGCAAAATTCTTACCTCTGAGACAAATGCTTTCTGACAAAAAAAACAAAACAAAAAACAACAACAACAACAACTAAAAAACAGTGTTTGTGATAATGTTTCATTTCCTTTATTTAACCAGATTTAAAACCCCACGGAGATCCAAATCTAATTTGGTGTTGACCTTTCTGTGTGTGTGTGGGCTGAATAAAACACTTGCACAATATCCACTACACGTTTAAAGACAAAACCTAATGTATTTAAATAAAAAAAACACTGAAAATTACATAATAAAAAACTCAAAAATAGCTATTTGTGAGAAGCGATTGAGTAAAAAGTGCAGTGTTTGAAAATGGGAGTGGTGTATGAGTCTTCTTGTTGTTCTAACCTTCAGCTGATAGACATGTATTTGATGTTACATAAGAAACAAGTGTGGGAGTTGAAGGTTAGATTCAGGTTAAGGCTGTTGGTCAGCAGAACAGCTCTACTTCGAGATGTGGCAACACAGATCTTACCCACCGGTAAATAATTTTCTTTCAGCTTTTCCCTCTTCAGGGGTCGCCACAGCGAGTCATCCTCGTCCACCTCACTCTGTCCTCTGCATCCTCTGTCCTCACTCCAACTAAATCCATGTCCTCTCTAACTGCATCCATGTATATCTCCTATTTGTCTTTTTCCTGGCAGCTGCATTTCTAAAAACCTTCTAGCAGTATACCCACTGTCCCTTTGCTGAGACCCTTTTGTCACAAATCATTCCTGAAACTTTTCTCCATACACTCCATCCTGTCTAGACTCTCTTTTTCACCACACTCCACATTTTCCTGGACAGTGGACCCCAAGTACTTGAAGTCTTGCACCTTTGTGACCTCTGCTCCTTGTATCCTCACTGTGCCACCGGCCTCCCTCTCATTCACACACATGTACTCTGTCTTACTACTCCTGACTTTCATTCCTCTTCTTTCAAGTGCACCTCCACCTTTCCAAGTTCGCTTCCTGTTCTCACCACATATCACAATGTGATCTGCAAATATCTTAGCCCATGGGGATTCCTGCGTGACCTCATCTGTTAGTCGGTCCATCACCAGAGCAAACAAGAAGGGGCTCAGAGCCAATCCTTGATGCACTCCCACCTTCACCTTGAAACTATCTGTCACTCCTACAGCACATCTCACCACTGTCCTGCTGTCCTCATACATGTCTTGTACCAGTCTAACATTCCGGTACTTCTCTGCCACTCCAGATTTCCTCATGCAATACCACACCTCCTCTCTTGGCACCCTGTCATATGTTTCTTCTAAATCCACAAAGACACAAAGGAGTTCTTTCTGACCCTTTCTGTACTTCTCCATCAGCATCCCCACTTCACTTCCGGTGAGTGAACGCTGGTGCATCCTGGCTGCCGCTGCTCGTCGTACTTTTTTGTTTTATTCAGTCCTTTCTGCTGTTTTTCATGGACCCTTGCCTGGGTATTTCTACTCCAAGTTTCTGGCTCATCTCATCATCAAACATGCAGTTTGTTTGGATTTACCTGTTGCCCTCTCTGGTTTGGACTCTCCTGCTGATCATCCACCACCACCCAGCGTCTGGCATTCTCCATTACTCAGCCGTCGAGCTCCTTCACCTTCTACCAGCCGTCCCGCCTGTGCTCCCTCTTCAGGAAATTGCCTTCCATCCTCATTGGAGATACATTCACCGTGGCTCCCGCTGTAGACTCAAGTCTGGTAAGGCTAATCCCATAAACTCCATCTGGTCTGACTCTTGCCATTCTACACGCCGCAATGCTCGGGCCGCTAACAGTAGCAGCACGTTAGCCAACCTAGCTCGGTTGGCTAACGCTACAGTCACTACCTCTGCCTCCTCCGTAAAGTTTGGACTTCTGAACGTTCGCTCCCTCACGGGCAAAGGTCAGCTTATTCAGGATCTAATATCCGACCGTAAGCTAGATTTCATATGTCTTACAGAAACGTGGCAACAACAAAATTACTTTTTTCATTTGAATGAGTCTACTCCATGGGGAATATTTACATTGCCAAATCCTTCGAGTCCGGACGCGAAGGAGGTCTCGCGATAATTCACCGCGAGAACTGGAGAGTCACGCCGGTTCACACACCTCCCTCCCCCTCCTTTGAGCACAGTGTGTGTACTGTCCGGCCTTATCCCCACCGTTGTTGCCACTATCTACTGCCTGCCAAAAGTAAACAACTCCTTCATGAATGACTTTGCTGCTCTAATCGCCCATCTCTCAGCTCTTTCACCCAACATTATACTGTTGGGAGATTTCAATATTCAATATCCCCTCCCTGGGCTGCCACCTTACCGTGGTGGAGGGGTTTGAGTGTCCCAATGATCCTAGGAGCTATGCTGTCAGGGGCTTCATGCCCCTAGAAGGGTCACCCAAGGCAGACAGGTCCTAGGTGAGGGATCAGACAAAGTGCAGCCCAAAAACCCCTATGATGAGTACAATTAATGGACTAAGTTTTCCCTCGCCCGGACGCGGGTCACCGGGGCCCCACTCTGGAGCCAGGCCCGGAGGTGGGGCACGCTGGCGAGCGCCTGGTGGCCGGGCTTTTACCCATGGAGCCCGGCCGGGCACAGCCCGAAGAGGAGACGTGGGTCCCCCTTCCCATGGGCTCACCACCTGTGGGAGGGGCCAAAGGGGTCGGGTGCAATGTGAGATGGGTGGCGGCCGAGGGCGGGGACCCTGGCGGTCTGATCCTCGGCTACAGAAGCTGGCCATTGGGACATGGAATGTCACCTCTCTGGTGGGGAAGGAGCCTGAGCTAGTGTGTGAGGTTGAGAGGTTCCGACTAGAAATAGTCGGACTCACCTCAACGCATGGCTCTGGCTCTGGAACCAGTTTCCTTGAGAGGGGTTGGACACTCTTCCACTCTGGAGTTGCCCCTGGTGAGAGGCGCCGAGCAGGAGTGGGCATACTGGTTGCCCCCCATCTTGGTGCCTGTACGTTGGGGTTCACCCCGGTGAACGAGAGGGTAGCCTCCCTTCGCCTACGTGTGGGGGGACGGGCTCTGACTGTTGTTTGTGCCTATGCACCAAACGGCAGCTCAGACTACCCACCCTTTTTGGAGTCCTTGGAGGGGGTATTGGAGAGTGCGCCTCCTGGGGACTCCCTTGTTCTACTGGGGGACTTCAACGCTCACGTGGGCAATGACAGTGAGACCTGGAGGGGTGTGGTTGGGAGGAACGGCCCCCCTGATCTGAACCAGAGTGGTGTTCTGTTATTGGACTTCTGTGCTCGTCATGGATTGTCCATAACGAACACCATGTTTAAGCATAAGGGTGTCCATATGTGCTCTTGGCACCAGGACACCCTAGGTCGCAGTTCGATGATCGACTTTGTTGTCGTCTCATCTGATCTGCGGCCGCATGTCTTGGACACTCGGGTGAGGAGAGGGGCGGAGCTGTCTACTGACCACTACCTGGTGGTGAGTTGGCTCCGATGGTGGGGGAGGATGCCGGTCAGACCTGGCAGACCCAAACGTATCGTGAGGGTCTGCTGGGAACGTCTGGCAGAGTCTCCCGTAAGACGGAGCTTTAACTCCCACCTCCGGGAGAGCTTTGAACACGTTCCGAGGGAGGCGGGGGACATGGAGTCCGAGTGGGCCGTGTTCCGCGCCTCTATTGTCGAGGCAGCTTATCGGAGCTGTGGCCGCAAGGTTGTTGGTGCCTGTCGAGGTGGCAACCCTCGAACCCGGTGGTGGACACCGGCAGTGAGGGATGCTGTCAGGCTGAAGAAGGAGTCCTATTGGGCCTTTTTGGCTTGTGGGACCCCGGAAGCAGCTGATAGGTACCGGCAGTCCAAGCGGCATGCGGCTCGGGTGGTTGCTGAGGCAAAAACTCGGGCGTGGGAGGAGTTCGGAGAGGCCATGGAGAATGACTTCCGTACGGCTTCGAGGCGATTCTGGTCCACCATCCGGCGTCTCAGGGGGGGAAAGAGGTACGAGACCAACACCATTTATGGTGGAGGTGGCGTGCTGCTGACCTCAACTCGGGATGTTGTGAGTCGGTGGGCGGAATACTTCGAAGACCTCCTCAATCCTACTGGCACGTCTTCCACTGAGGAAGCAGAGCCTGGGGACTTTGGGTCGGGTTCTCCGATCTCTGGTGCTGAGGTCGCCGAGGTGGTTAAAAAGCTCCGCGGTGGCAAGGCTCCGGGGGTGGATGAGATTCGCCCGGAGTTCCTTAGGGCTCTGGATGTTGTAGGGTTGTGTTGGCTTACGCGACTCTGCAATATCGCGTGGACATCGGGGGCAGTTCCCTTGGATTGGCAGACTGGGGTGGTGGTTCCCCTATTTAAAAAGGGGGACCGTAGGGTGTGTTCCAACTATAGGGGGATCACACTCTTAAGCCTCCCTGGTAAGGTCTATTCAGGGGTTCTGGAGAGGAGGGTCCGTCGGATAGTCGAACCTCGGATTCAGGAGGAGCAGTGTGGTTTTCGTCCTGGTCGTGGAACACTGGACCAGCTCTACACCCTCAACAGGGTCCTGGAGGGTGCGTGGGAGTTTGCCCAACCAGTTTACATGTGTTTTGTGGACTTGGAGAAGGCATTCGACCGCGTCCCTCGGGGGGTTCTGTGGGGGGTACTCCGGGAGTATGGGGTACCAGGCCCTTTGATAAGGGCTGTTAGGTCCCTGTACGACCGGTGTCAGAGCTTGGTCCGCATTGCCGGCAGTAAGTCAGGCTCGTTTCCAGTGAGAGTTGGACTCCGCCAAGGTTGCCCTTTGTCACCGATTCTGTTCATAACTTTTATGGACAGAATTTCTAGGCGCAGCCAAGGTGTTGAGAGGATCCGTTTTGGTGACCTTAGAATCGCTTCTCTGTTTTTTGCAGATGATGTGGTCCTACTGGCTTCATCAGTTCGTGATTTACAACTTTCACTGGAGCGGTTTGCAGCCGAGTGTGATGCGGCCGGGATGAGGATCAGTTCCTCCAAATCCGAGGCCATGGTCTTGAGCCGGAAAAGGGTAGCATGCCCTCTCCGGGTCGGGGAGGAGGTCCTGCCCCAAGTGGAGGAGTTTAAGTATCTCGGGATCTTGTTCACGAATGAGGGAAAACTGGAGCGTGAGATCGATAGGCGGATAGGTGCAGCGTCCGCAGTGAAGCGGGCGCTGTACCGGTCTGTCGTGGTGAAGAGAGAGCTGAGTCAAAAGGCAAAGCTCTCAATTTACCGATCGATCTACGTTCCCACCCTCATCTATGGTCATGAGCTTTGGGTTGTGACCGAAAGAACAAGATCTCGGATACAAGCGGCTGAAATGAGTTTTCTCCGCAGGGTGGCTGGACTCTCCCTTAGAGATAGGGTGAGAAGCTCAGTCATCCGGGAGGGACTCGGAGTAGAGCCGCTGCTTCTCCACATCGAGAGGAGCCAGTTGAGGTGGCTCGGGCATCTGGTTAGGATGCCTCCTGGACGCCTCCCTGGTGAGGTGTTCCGGGCATGTCCCACCGGGAGGAGACCCAGAGGAAGACCCAGGATACGCTGGAGGGACTATGTTTCTCGGCTGGCCTGGGAACGCCTTGGGATTCCCCCGGAGGAGCTGCTCCAAGTGGCTGGGGAGAGGGAAGTCTGGGCCTCCCTACTTAGGCTGCTACCCCCGCGACCCGACCCCGGATAAGCGGAAGAAGATGGATGGATGGATGGATGGAGATTTCAATATTCATATGGAGGAAGACAACAACCCCCTCACCAGAGACTTCACATTCTGCCTGGACAGCTGTGGCGTCCAACAATTCATCAATTTTCCAACACACAAGAAGGGCCACACTTTGTACTTACTTTGCTGCTCCGGACTCTCTCCTCTTAACTGTTCTTCTGATGAACTTCCATTTACTGATCACCTGATGATTTCATTCAATGTCAATCTTAAATTTTCCTCAGAGAAACCGCAACGCACTCTTTCCTTCTGTAATATCAAGAATATCAACCATGACACTCTTTTATCTCATATTAATAATGCCTTCTTCACCTTCAATTCTTCTAACCCAGATGATCTTGTCACATTCTACAACAACAACCTCACCAACATCCTTAACTCTGTTGCTCCTTTGATGTTGCTCCTTTGAAAACCCAGTCTGTTTCCTTCTCCAACTCTGCATCCTGGTTCACTCCAGAACTCCGTTCCCCGAAATCCAAAGGTTGGCGGCTAGAGCGTCTCTATAAAAAAATCCAGTCTCACAATTCACAAGGAACTTTATGCAAACCACACCATCCATTACAAGAACAGTATTTCTCAAGCCAAATCAAGCTACTTCGCTGACATCATCAGTTCCAATGTTGGCACGTCTCCACGGGTGTCCCCCAAGGCTCTGTCCTTGGACCCCTCCTCTTCATCATTTACCTCCTTCCTTTAGGTCACATCTTCCGGAAATACGGCGTCCATTTCCACTGTTATGCTGATGACACACAGCTCTACTTGTCAGCAAAACCAAACTCCATCCACCCTCAACAACTGTCTCAATGAGCTAAATCACTGGTTTTCTAACAATTTCATACAACTAAACAGTAACAAAACAGAAATAATTCTTGTTGGTACCAAAAACTCTTTCAAAATCAGAACATCTTCTCATCCCACTTAACAACTCTCTGCTATCCCCCTACTCTCAGGTCAAGAGTCTCGGTGTCATCCTCGACACCACTCTCTCCTTCACTTCACACATCAACACTGTTACTCGGTCTGCCTATTTCCACCTCCGTAATATTAACTGTCTCCGTCCTTCTCTCACACCCTGCTCCACAGCCATCCTGGTGCACAGTCTTGTGACTTCCCGGATTGACTACTGCAACTCCCTTCTCTATGGCCTCCCCAACAAATCTCTCCACAAGCTACAGATGGTCCAGAACTCAGCTGCCCGTGTCATCACTCAAACCTCCTTCTATAACCACATCACTCCTGTCCTGCAGCAGCTCCACTGGCTCCCAGTTAAATCACGCATTGTCTTCAAAATTCTTCTTCTCACTTTCAAAGCTATCCACAACCTTGCCCCTCCTTATCTATCTGACCTCCTACAAATCTCCATCCCATCACACTCTCTCAGATCCTCCTCTTCGCTACACCTCCATGTACCCTCTGCCCGACTCTCCACCATGGGGAGCAGGGCCTTTACCTGCTCTGCCCCTCACCTCTGGAACGCTCTACCGCCAGACCTTCGAAACACCACCTCCCTTTCTCTGTTCAAGACGGCCCTGAAAACATCTCTTTAGACTAGCTTATCATTAACTTTACTAAATGTATTTTATATTCTTTTGTATTTTATATTCTTTTATTTTATATTTCAATTTGTTACTGCTGATGTTTGAACTGTGTTTGTTTGTTTTCTTGCTGTGAAGTGTCCTTGGGTGTCCTGAAAGGCGCTTTTAAATAAAATGATTATTATTATTATTTCTTATTAAAGCAAAGATGGCATCTGTGGTGCTCTTTCGTGGCATGGAACTATCCTGGTTTCTTTCCTTGACACCAAACCTACCCATCACTGTGTTTCCTTCATCAACATGTCCATTCAGGTCTGCTCCGATCACCACTCTTTCCACCCTGGGAATACACCTCATCACTTCATACAGATCCTTCCAAAATGTATCTTTCTTCTCCATATTACATCCAACCTGTGGATCATAACCACTGACTATGTTTAGCATCACACCATCTACTTCTACCTTCAGACACATCACCCTATCTGACACTCTTTTCTCCTCTACTACATTCTTTGCCAACTCCTCCTTCAAGGACCACCCCTACTCCATTTCTCTTTCTATCCACACCATGGTAAAACAGTTTGAACCCTGCTCCAATGCTGCGAGCCTTGCTGCCCTTCCACTTGGTCTCTTGGACACATAAAACATCTACCTTTCTTCTCTGCATCATGTCAGCCAGCTCTCTACCTTTGCCTGTCATTGTCCCCACATTTAGAGTTGCAACCCTCAGCCCTACATTCTTCACTTTCCTCTTCTCCCTCTGTCTCCTGACACGTTTCCCTCCTCGTGATCTTTGACTAACAGCACAATTTCTGCCGGCACCCTGTTTGTCAACAGCACAGGTGGTGGTTGTTGTTGTTAACCCGGGCCGCAACCGATACAGTATGGTTTCGCTTTGATGAACTCACATTATAGTTTTGCAAAAGTGTTTTACGTCGAAAGCCTTTCCTGACATAACCCTCCCCATTTACCCGGGTTTGGGACCGGCACAAGAGATACACTGGCTTGTGCTCCCTAGTTGCTGGTTTTCAAGATGAATATGATCAAATTCTAAAAATGAAATTTGCAACTTTGCACTCATAAATCCCACTCTGTGTGAGACTGATGCAACATGAACAAGATGAAAGTTGGATTAGAAACTGGTTGTAGATCAAAGCCTCTGAAGTTTTTTACGAAAGCTTTTTTTTTTTTTTTGTTTGCTTCAGGCAGAATTAAAAAAAACTTTCCTATTTAATGATAGATTTTTTTTAACCATTTATTATCCATCCATTCATCCATTATCTTTTACCCACTTCTTCCTTTTCGGGTCACTGGTGGCAGCTCTACCAACTGTGCCACCGTGCTGCCCCCCATTTATTTTCAAAGCAGAAAATTAAAATAGACTTAAAGCAGATACACGTCAATTCTTAACTCCTTCCTGAAATGATTACATTTTTATTCCTAAGTGATGTGTCCACGCTTTCCATCTGTGCACCTACCTGGCAGATGAATCCTGTGGAGGAGCACTGTCGAACCCAGAGGCTGAACTTCCTCTTCTTCCTCTTCCTCAGCTCTCTTTCTGTACAGGTGGTGATAAACACGGGGTCCTCGTCTATCAAAGGCTCGTGAAGGACCTGCAAATCCACAAACACTGTTGAACATCTGATTGTGTACTGGATGAGTTTTATGCAACCACAGAACGAGAACAAAGTTGTTACACTGGAGTGACAAACGGCCTCTTTGTGTGAAAGTCTATGATGTGCAATAAGAGCAAAAGGTCAGAGAGACCTTTTGTGCACATCTTTCAATTGTCTCTCAACAACTACAAATTAAAATTACAAAAACTGGAGCAAACAAATTGAGCAACAAGCAGAGAATCAGTGTGTTTAGCACATATGTCAAAGTGCCGGCCTGCAAGTTCATTATTTATGGCCTGGATGATCTTTTTTTAAATTATTATTATTATTATTTTTTTGTGATGGCCTCCCTTCTCCCCTTACAGCCATCCTCTCCACACCATTATTATGAAATATTCATTCTAGTAATTATCTAGTGGAGTTTTTTTTTTTATTATTTATTTATAACATATTTGTTATAAACAGCTACATTATAAAACAATGTAAAATACTAAAAGCAGGAACATGTCTGTGTTGATTTATGCCAAGAACTTAGCAGATGTAAAGCTATTTAATATTTTATTTAATTCATTCATTTAAAAGAGACAAATTTAAACAAATTTAGAAAACATTGAATGAAAAGAGTGCAGAAAGAAATTTTTTTTTTTATATCACCCCCTTATAATAAACATTGAACCAGTCCGGCCCTTGGCTTGTAGCAAATTTGTTTTTTTTTGTCCCTCGTGTATTTGACTTTGACACCCCTGGTTTAGAGCATAACTTAGTAAATACATATTGTCGTCAGACGAAAATACCATGGTTCTGTTTTTAAAAAAAAAATCTGTGACATAATTTAGTTCATGTTCTAATAAACGGAATTTCAGATCATTGTATTGAGTCCGTTTGGTTTTTTCTTATATTCTGAACTGTAAAAAGCGCAGCAGGAGCTGCAGCACATTTCTTATTGGAACAGTTCATTTGCTTTTCACACACGACGACAAAGTGGAATAAAGCTGCAACAGTTTAACAGGATGTTTCATTCTCACTTCATTTATTAGATTAGTAAGAATTTATCTGATGTTCTCTAATTTGTGCCAAGTCTTCTTCAAAAGACAAATTCAAGCTAAGCATGCTTTATTTGTATTATTATTAATTTATATTATATTATTGTAATATTATTAATTTATTTAACCAGGCAAATCCCATTGAGATCACAGATCTCTTTTGCAAGGGAGGTCTGGACCTGAAGGCAGCCTAACATGGATGTTTTTGTTTGTGGGAGGAAGCCGGAGTACCCGGAGAAAACCCATGCATGCATGAGAAGAACGTGCAAACCCCACACAGAAAGACCCCAGGTCCAACCGGGGATTGAACCCAGGACCTTCTTGCTGTTAGGCAACAGTGCTAACCACTGAGGTGTTGTGCTGCCATAGACTATGGCTACCAGTATATTGTTAAAAAAAAAAAAAAACTCAAGTATGGCTATTTACTGTGACAAAGTGTTAGGCTATTTTGTTCATTCAGAAAAACACAAAAGATGACATCGATGTGGATACACTGACATTTTGTTCTATATTCACATAAGATAGCAAGGACAAATTCTTCAACAATAATTACTTAAAAACTAACTAGCATTTAAATATTTAGAGATATATTATAAACCCAACCAATATTTACATTTTATGTTTTTCTTATCATGGACATGTCCAAGCTTCTTCTCCTTTTCCTTTTTCTGTGATTTGCTCAACTGAGCGTTGATCAGAAGTTCAGTTCTACTGATGAAACTATAGCAATGCATCATTTCCAAGTCAAATATACTGGTAGTTATGAAAAATCCCAATATTAATGAGGCATGAATGGATGCATCACCCAAACCACAGTGTGGCCTTTTAACCCCTTTATGACACAAGGCTTTGTTTACAGGGATTATCTTTCTGTAAAACTGAAATGCATTCATTAAAAAAAATGTTCTATTTCCCTTGAAAGAAGCTAGAAACATACAAAGAAAACAATAAGATGTTAAACATTTTGCTTTTACTACAAATTACTGACATTCCCCTCATGTTTGTATTATCTTTATGCAAATGAGTTGCAATCTTTAGCATGAAACTGCAGCTTATCAGACAATAACGCAACAATTTTTATTGTGTAAAGCTGATAAACCAATGTAGATTTACGAGTGATAAAACAGAAGACTGCTGTAGGAGACTGAATTCCTAAATGTATTCGAAGCAGTGAGTGACATTATTCAGAGCGAGGATGACCTTACAGTCACTGTGCCAACGAATCAACTTATTTCCAGAAACTTCCATTATTGTTTTATAACTCGGCAGTAGCTGAAGGGTGGAAAACCCTTGCAGATGGAATACGACTGGCAAAAAGGGGGGGCTTTTCCTGAACAGATTCTGAATTTGAAGCAAAATAAAGCTCAGTAAAGTATGTCAGTCCTTTATATAAAAAAATGTTCTGATAAAAAAGCTGAAATCTTCAAACACCAACACCCGTGATGCTGCAGCAACTAGGCCTGTCGCAATAAACAATAAATCAATTAATCACATGACAAATGAAAATTATCAACCTCATTTTCATTTATTGGCTTTATAATTTCTTTGTGTCTCTTTCTACTGAAGACAATTGATTACAAAAAGCTAAACTCCAGTGCTCTTCACTAACCCCTCCCTTTCTCTTTATCCATTTTAAATCCAAAATCCATTTTAACCATCTTCTTAACCTTCTTAAAGAGACACACTGCTCGCTCCCTCACTATCCATCCTTCGGTTCAAACATCTTATACTGCCATCCAGTGGTCGAAAAAGGTATTACATGTAAAACAAATTAAATAACATTTCTTCTTACATTTGACAATAATTATTAATTATTGTTAAATTTGTCAAATTTCAAACAATATTATCGTTTATCGCAATAATTTTTGAGACAATTAATCACCCAGCAAAATTTGTTATCGTGACAGGCCTATAGCAGCAACTGCATCAGTTTGACAATAGGGATGTGCAATATGGCATAACATTCATATCACAATATGTATTGTGATGAGTAGCGGTAACGATATATATCACAATAGGTTTTGGGTATAAAACTTGCAATAGGAATGAGGAAAAAAGCATAGTGTGTCCTTTTACCATCATTTATTTTGAAAACTGCTATACCACAAAATAATCTCAATTAAGAAAATTCCACCATTAGGTACAAAGTTTTAAAATAATTAACAAATCAAGTATTAGGCTTCTTTCTTGTAGTGCAAACAGTGCAAAATATATCAAATGTAGTTTGAGCCATAAGTTTTAAACAAAAGAATATGTTGTTAACAGTTTCCAGTATTCTCACTTAAGAAATGAACAGCAACAAAGCAGCATTGTACACTGAAACTCCAACCCTCTAGTGGGCGTCTCCTTCCGCTTTAACGAGAGCTGACATGGTGACCAGTTTCCATACCAGGGGGTGTCGCAGTAAAATCACACAACACAGCATTTTTTTCCCTACAGATCAGAGAACAGGTTTCTCTAAAGCTGACCAACGCTTACTTTAACTTTCAACGGGGGAAAAAAAAACCTTTGAAGGAACACAGCTTTTTGCGGCATGCGTCCGAATACAGCAAACTACGGCAAGCCAGCCATAGTTAGCTTGTAGCTTCGCTAATTAGCTCTCGAAAAAAAAAGACTAACCCCACTCACGTGCAGTTTTCAACTAAAAAAAGTAACGATTAAATCTGACAACTGATTTTACATCAGACACAGCATTGTGATTAGCTGGTAGAAGACAGATCTCTATCGTAGGTTAAATGTCTATTGTTTCTACTGTCTACCACACATTCCTATTTGATAATAAAGGTCAGTAAAGATGCATGTGAAAATTTAAAAAATGAACATGAAATCTAAAAATATTAGAAGATGCTTTGAGAAAAGTCATGTCTGGAGACTTATACACACCTGTGTCTGTGATGGTCTGAAGGTGCAGCTGAACGACTGCTGCAGCGAGTCCAGGAAAGGCTGGATCTTGTAAAGGCCCTGGTTGCTTCCCTGGGATGGCCGGAACGCCACGATGTGAAAGTACTTGAGGATCTTCTCAAAGCGGGACTGGCTCATCTTCAAGGCGATGCTCTGGTTGCTGAAGAAGCCCGAGCTCCAGATGCTGAGCACCGACTCGCAGCGGTGCACGCTGGTGGAGATGACGAAGCCCAAGAAGGCCTTCATTTCCTGGGCTGTGACAGGACACCAGCCTTCCTCGGAGCCGAAGCGCTCCTGGAACTTCTTGGCGTACATGTTCGTCTGGGTGACCATGTTTTGGATGCAGTTGTCTGGAACAAAGAGCTGGAAGAAGTCCAGGGCAGAGGCTGTGTCTGGCATCTTCTGAGCGGGGCCTGGATCAGGAGAGGATTTAAAAGAAAATAAATATTACATTAAAGAAGATAACTAGATTTACTGATGGAAAATGACATAATTTAATTCCATTTAATCCAAAACATAATTAAGTTTAATTAAATTACTGTATGTATCGTGTCAAAGGCAAACCAGAGACCAGAGATTTTTTTATTTAGTTTTAGATATATATAATCATAAGAAATGAATACAGTAGCTATGGTTTGAGACCAGTTTTTTTTATTATTAGTTTTTTTTAGAATTGAGGGTTTAGACTATAACTTTACATGTATGAATTTTGTAACTTTATGATACATATTTTAAAAATGTATATAAAAAAGGAGAGGAAATTATAAAAAAAAAAAAAAAAATAATGAAAATATTCAAAGTTAAAGGTCCTTTATTGTCATTTGCATCTCACGCGGTACACGAGGTGGAAAGAATTTGTGTACACAGGGTCCCAGTTACATGCAACGATAGCAAAATATAAATTGTTTAAAAGAGATATTACAGTAAAGAAAATTACAAAATTAAATAAAAGACAAGATTTATTGACAGAAGAAAAACAAGTCTAACAAGGGCAGACAAAACTTGTCACTTAATCCTGACTCACAGTGATAAAAAGCATTTAGTGTAACTGACCTTGCTGAATCAAAGCTTTGTATTTTGACACAAAGGCAGGATAAAATTAGATTCTGTTGAGCTGTCACTGCCTACAGAAATTACACTGTCATTTAAAGAGTTGCAAACAGAGCATCATAACAAACAAAAACAAAAAAAACAAAAACCAGCATCATAACAAGTTCCTGTTCTTTATCTTTTGTTTGTATTTTTTATTAAATGAATCAACTACAGCAGCTTTTGGTATGAATGTCAGAACCCCTGGGCCACAGTTGGAAAGTTTAAATGACTTGACAGCCGCCATGCTGTGATGCTCATCACCGAATGACATCTCCCTGCCTGTAGGTCTTGTTGCATTCCAGTTATGGCAGGAAGTAGCCAAAGTCCTCCTGTGTAGCCGAACCAAAATGAAGGCACAACGGAAAGACATCTGAGACGAAAACTGTTAACAGATCTATAACCCAGGTGGATTGGCAAACACACAAAGCACACAAACTTAATTTATAAGCAAAAAAAGTGTGCTTTTAACTAGGGATGTAACAATACATTGAGTTAAATTGATGCATCAATTAAATTATTAATGATTCAATTATATTGTGGCAAAACTAAAACATTGATTCCTATCGTCATCTTTAAAATACTATATATATTTTTTTTTACAATTCCCAAGGCACGTTTGTGTCATCATTTCCGTGCGGCTGTGCTCTGTGGCCACCTCAGCAAAAAGGCAGACGAGGCAGAAAACACAGATAATGAAATTCACTATCCTGCTGGATTTAAATCATCACTGTGGAAATATTTTGGATTCTGACAGAAGG
The DNA here is from genome assembly GCA_038048925.1 of Garcialebias charrua. NCBI lineage: Eukaryota > Metazoa > Chordata > Actinopteri > Cyprinodontiformes > Rivulidae > Garcialebias > Garcialebias charrua. The sequence continues at coordinate 52,552 of JBBPBX010002245.1, read as the reverse complement.
ACGGCTTAACAGACAAAACTCATGCCATATGCAACAGGTGCCATTGTGAGTTCAAATATTCAGGAAACAATCTGGTCGTTCACCTGAAGAAGAAACATGACATTGATGGCCATGTTATGTACGCTCAATATCTATTTTTGTTTCTTTATAACTGAAAGGTAATCAGGGCACTTTTAAGTTAACTGGTTTTAAAAAATGCACTTAAACATGAGAAATGTGAGACTATACTGAACAGGTCATTTATTTTAATTTTTTCATTAATTAAGAAAAAAGTATTTTTTTTATTTATTTAAATGTCTGGTGCCTGTAATAACAGAAATAAAATGATTAAATCATATTTGAATTATTTTTGTAAATTTATTTATATGTAAATTAGATGGGCATTTGATATTGCAATATATCAATCGCAGACTCGTGAATCAAACAGAATAGAAATCGTATCGTGACAGATTTTGTGATAGAGAAAAATGGTATCGTCATACAAACAAATCAATATTATATTGTGGTAAAGCTGGTGATTTACACCCCTACTTTTAACTACGCCTATCACAATAACACATTTTGCTGGGCAATTAATTGTCTCTGAAATAATTGCGATAAACGATAATATTGTTTGAAATTTGACAATTATTAGTCATTATTATAGGCCTACTTTTAACCTTACAGGTGTAAGAGTTCAAACGATTATCTTAATGGATAAACAATAGTCCACCTGTGTCTATAAGTTAAACGTGTTTTTGAGGTCTCAGCACTGATGATTAGGACTGTTGCAATAAACAATAAATCAATTAATCGCATGATAAATGAAAATTATCAACCTCATTTTCATTTACTGGCTTTCTCGTTTCTTCGTGTCCATCTCTTTCTACTGGACACTGGATGACAAAAGGCTCAACTCCGGTGCACTTCACTGACCCCTCCCATTCTCTTTAAAATTCATTTTAACTGTCCAAAATCACGTTTTTGGATCGTTAAAAGCAGCTAAGCTGACAAGCTAAGCTACGAGCTAAGCTACAAGCTAAGCTAACAGGCCGACCTCAGAAAAAAAAAAACTGTCTTGTCGAAGCTCCAAAATTCATGGTTGAAACCCGTGCCTTGAGTAAAAAGTTGTTTTTCTCAACAAAAATAAGCTGAGAACTTGTTTACTGATTTTTATTAAAAGCTACTGTATATGTGACAGATGTTATGCTAAAGAGCTCAAACCACAACGAGCTTATGACATTTTGAGAAACGGAGAAAAAAAAGGAAGGAGATAGCCCATGTCACGTCAAGGGGACTCCCTTCCATTTTTCTTAAATAGATACACTGCTCGCTCCCTCACTATCCAGCCTTCGGTTTAAACAGTCTTATACAACCATACGGTAGTCAAAAAAGATGCATCAAAATAAAATGAACCAACATTTCTTCTTAAATTTGACAATAATTACTAATTATTGTTACATTTCTAACAATATTATTGTTTATCGCAATAATTTCTGAGACACTTAATCGTCAAGCAAAATTTGTTATTGTGACGGGCCTACTGATGATGTCAGCATGAGGCCATAATGTGATTAAGACCTACCTCAAGACAGACATCTGAGATTTTAAGAAGTATTTTAGCTGATCGGAGAGGTCACACAGTTGACACAAAGTGCTGTGATTTGCTGTGTTCGCTTCAGTCAAATAAGACACTTTCCACCCCCCTGAGCTTGTAAAGAAATTTGGATTTTGAGTGGAGCAACATCAAGATCAATTGAACACTCGTAGTCTTGTTATCCCTGAACAGCAACGAGCAATGTTTTCATTTGCTCCACACACCTGTTCCTCTGCTTCTGAGTGGGTTTTCTGCAGCTAAAATAAAGAATGACTATCACTTCAGTCACTTAATTGATGTTGAATCAAAGATTACAAGCACAAGATAGTTTGTTTTCTTCCTAATAGTAGGTTGTTAAAGTGTGGAGGCGGGTGAGAGGTGGACAAAAAGACAATGGAGCAACCCACACAGCTGATGCTCGCAAAGAAGACAGCCAAAGAATCTGCAGAATGACTCTAAAACAACTCTTTTACATCCTAAGTAGCCGGACGTGCAGGCAATAAATATAATACATTTCAGACTTAAAGTTAAAACAAAATCTCAGACTTTTTAAAAATACAACCTGAAAAAAGAACTGTATTTATATGAATGACTAAACTATCTCTATCTATATCAATTGGGTACATCTTCCAGCAATCTAATTGTCAACAATGGTGTGCCACAAGGCTCAGCCTTAGGACCCACCTTCTTCACAATCTATAGGTAATGTAGGTCAGATCATTCCTGATGCATCCTTACATTTCTATGTTGATGACACAGTTGTTTATTATCAAACTAGAACAGTTGCTAAGGTTTGTCAGCTCTTACTTTCTGCATTCGACATCATCCAGTCAGATTTGTTCCATCTTAAACTGATGCTAAATGCTGATAAAATGAAAGGGATGCTGTTTGCAAACAGGAAGTCGGTACCAGCAGTCTTTCCTTCTATTTCATCTGCGACTGGTGCCCCTATTGAGTTTGTCGATTCCAATAAATACTTGGGTATCTTGGTCAATTCGCATTTCTTTTGTAACCCTCAAGTTGAAAACTTGATCAAGAAACTGTAAGTAAATCTGTGTTTCTTATTCAGAAATAGATCCTGTCTAACTCTGAATGCTAGGAAGCACCTTATAACTGCAACTTTCCTTCCCTCCATCGACTACAGTGACATTATTTACATGAATTCTCCTGTAATCACGCTGTCTATCACGGTGCACTAAGATTCATAACTGGCTGTTACTACCGTACTCATCACTGCACCCTGTATTCACTGGTTAACTGAACATCATTAACTTCACGCAGACTCTCACTCTGGTACATTTTCATCTTTAAATCACTTCTTGCTCTGCTTCCTTCATACAGTTCTTCCTACATGCACTTCATCAGTGCAGCTACAGTGTGCGCTCTCAGGACATAATTACCTGCAGCGTCCCCTCAGTGCGGACCAAATTTGGCAAAAGGGCCTTTTCTTACTCCGCTCCTGTAACCACGTCTGGCAAAAAGATCTGACGTTGTCAACTTTGACCTTCCCAAGGGATTTTAAACAACTGTTAAGTTCATTGCAAAACTCTGCGCAGACATGTTCCTGTATTTT
>JBBPBX010002245.1:22564-45089 GCA_038048925.1 Garcialebias charrua | reverse complement strand
TGAACTTTCTCCATCACTGATTGGCTATTGTCAACTGCCAGGGCGATCACAACAGAGAACTGGTGAGGCAGTTTTAGTGGACACCTTGTAGAGTGGGCTGAGCCGGAGCAGGTGGTACGTCGGAGCGGCCGCCATATTGGATGTGGCAGAACTGCCGGTCAACTGATTGAAGGAAATGGACTGAACTTCATAAAGCACCGTTCTACAAAGTGTTTTATGTTAATGCCTGTCATTCACACACACTAATATATTTGGAAAACAAACAGGCACCAAAGACAACATTTATAACTTTTAAAGTGATCATTAAAAATGTTTATTCCTTAAATATTTAGGTTAAAGGTAAGCACTAAACCGACATATGTATTCTTTTGAGTGTTTACAACTACTAATGTGTGTAACACTATTACTGTGGTGATAAATATAGAAATATTCATATTGAACATTAAATTTGTGTCTATAATAATCAGACCCTGAAATGTGACGTGTTGATTTTCTGAATAAAGAGCACTAATGATCACATTTAACTGATTTTGATTCATCACAATGATGAACATATAAACACCATACTGTATATCTTTACAGGAGTTGGGTGTGCGTTTTTATTTTTTTGATTGGGCGGGTTTTTGTGTGATGGGACGGTTTTAAACGAACTTTTGGGCTGGAAAACCTCGACTCTATCTGGCAACACTGCACATCAACCACATCTTTGTTGCTTCGGAAGCTGTAAAGCAACATAACGGTGGAGACGAGTCCACAAGAGATGGACGACAGATGGAGCACTGCACATGAAAGTCCATCTTTGTGCATTTTGCTGGTGAAGATTCTCAGTCATCCAGGACGTGATAAAATCAAAAAAACGTTCAATACAGAAACAACTGGACTGTAACAGAAGACGTTTCGCTCTTCATCCCGAGGAGCTTTCTCAATTCAAAGAGCAGAGTGTGGGAGTAAGGTTTGAGTTAAGATACACACGTACCTATGTAGATTGACAAATCACACCTCACACCTTAAAGTGTAACTCACCTCACCGTCTGAAGATAGCCCCAGCCCAGCACAAGATTTGAAAAATGCAAAAAAAAAATGGGAGTGTCAACAGACACCGCCTAAAGGAGGGGGAGGCGGGTGGGGGGTGAGCGAGGAGGTGTGGCCAGGACGAGAGACCGTCATTGTTTTTGAATGTTAAAATTACATTAGTAATAAACAACAAGCAACAACAAATAATTATTATGTAGATGTATTTATCTATTCTCACCCGATCTATCCGAAACAAAAGGCTTTAAATTTTTTTAAAAATAATACCACAATGTATGCCGTGACCGGGGATCGAACCCGAGTCCTTTGGGTCCCAAACCGGCTCCCTACCTCTTGACCAACTAAGCATTAATGCATCATCACTCCTTCACAGAATAAGAAAACAAATACAACCACATACTTTTAGAACGCTGGAGTTTTGATTAGATTTTGATGAAGTGAAAAGTATTCTTAAAATAAATAAGTTGCTAATCTGAAAATTATATCGATCAGTGGTGCTTGTATGGTACAGACTGTCGCACCGCGAGAGAGTGTGTGACACTGCGCGCGGACAGAAAGGAAGAGGCAGAGACGATCTCTGCAAGGGGAGTGGCTATGGTTGAACCTCTTTTATACTCAGGCAGGAGACGATGTGACATCAAACATGAGCAGACACGTCACACATGAGAGTTTTGACCAATAAGAAAATTAAGGTGTAATTCACCAGTTCAACCCATAGGACTACCGTAAACACGTTTTTAGACCAAATATTGCAGATTTAAACAAATACGCACAAATACAGTACATGAAAATTAACACAGACATAGTGCTATAAAACATTTTAAACACATTCTAGGGAGTTTATCAGCTAAAAAAGTTAATTTTGAGGTGAGTTACACTTTAACAGTAGGGGTTTCTTAAAGGTTCAGTCTGCAGTTTCTGTAGAACTGCAGCACTTAGAAAAAATTTCAACAGGCAAGGCATTCTGATCCCTCCCCCTCAGAGCCATATATGGCTCTGCTCTCCCATGGTCTGTTGAAGTTCAAATTCAAGCTCTGTTTTTATTGGCTGATTCAAATTCAAGCTCTGTTTTTATTGGCTGGTTACAAACTCTGTTTTTATTGGCTGGAAAATGGCGGGTCACCTTTTCTTTTTAGAAATGCTTATTTACCACCTGGAGAAGCAAGGGGACAATATTTTTTTTAATTTTTTTTTCAGAGATTACCTGGCTAACATCAGTCTGTCAGGAGGTAGTGACAGAGTGAAGAAATATGTTTATAAAAAAAGCTACATACTGAAGCTTTAAGGTCTTTGTTAGTCTAATTCACAGATTGCTACAAATAAAGTCCAGTTGTTTCTGTATTGAACATTTTTTTGATCTTGCATGCACAAGCGATGAGACTTAATTTATTGAATTTATGCAATTAAGAATGTTGATTACCTTGAACTTAATAATAATTTTGTGGTGTGTGGTGTACAGAGGCGGCTCCAGGGGGGAGCTAGGGTGTGCTATAGCCCCCCCTGGAAAAGTCACAGCACCCCCTTAGCACCCCCAAGAAAATATCAGATTATTTTCTTTTTCATCTGAGTTAATATTCTTTAACATGTGGTTGTTGTGATATTTTCCTCGCAAAACATAAATAAAAAATAAAATAAAAAAAACAGTGATTATATACAGTATCGAGTTAAAAAACAACAACAATCTGATCCACCAGCTGAAGCCTAGAAAGATGAGTGATGCTCTCAACACTGACCCAGTAAGGAGCAGAAACTGGTGACATGATGCCTCTGGTTATGCCATTTTTAGCTAATACAACTTGATAAATCATTTCCTGGCTTGCAGTGATAATAAATGACTTATCTGGTCACATTAAATAAATACTTTTAACCAAAATCCAAAATAAACTTTATTAAAATAGCCCCACTGCATCTAAATTCATGCGCGTATAAAACTGAAATAATTCCTGCTCAAAGAGTTCATTTTGCCTTAGACAAGAGAATTAGGCCTTGACTGATTTCTTATTATTGCTCGTTTGTTATTGTTGTTGATTTTTAGTTTGATTATTTTTATAATAAAACTTAAAAGACAACTTTATTCGGGTGATTATTCAGTTGTTCTGGTGTAGAACTCCCTGTAATAACATATTCAGCGTTTACTAATCAGAATCAGTCACTGAAGTAATTTGTAGAATATATTGATTAAGTTGTTGTTGGTCAGTAAACTGACCAGTGGGTGCCAAACTTTAATGAATGAAAAATAAATAAAACAAATGTAGTGGGGCTGAGATGGAAAAAGTGGCACCCTTCTTCCTCCATCTCACCCTTCGTTATGGCCACAAGCTTCTACCCCGAGGTTGTTAGACTCACGAACCCCTAGTCTGAATTATCACTGTGAAAACAAATCACTGTAATACCATTTGGTTATGTGCTGCTGATCTCATGCTGCTGATGTATTTCATGTTGCTGTGTTCAGTCGTCTTCATCTGCTCACACAGACTCATGTTCGTGCTGCTATTGTTTGGCGCATTGTTTCGTACTAGTAGTGCTTAGTGTATTTTACCAATATTTCATGTCTCGGATCTTTTTTACTGTTCTTCTTTACAATTTGTATTTTTGGATGTAACTGGGACCCTGTCCATAGTTTTGTTCCACCTTATGTACCACATGTGATGTGAATGACACACATTGACCTTGAGAACTGAAAGAACAAATGATCCTTTAGCACCCTAAAGTGCTTAGCCCCCCCCCCCCCCTAGCACCTGCAGAAACATATCTCTGGAGCCGCCACTGGCACTGTAACAGCATGTGTCCAAACAGGATCACACACAAGTCAGCATGAGTACCACAGCATCAAATAAATAATATACAGTATATTAAAAAAGGGGGGTGGGGTGTACTATCAAAGGTTTTGCTAGTGTCATCCTCTCCATCCACATGGACCAAGATGCACGCGTGTGGAAAACAAACTACTGTACAGTACTTATAGCTTTCACTGTGATGTGCACAAGCCTGCACCTCCTGCCCAATCACCTCCTGCAATGACCTTATCCATGTGCCTCCTCCTCACCGTATGTCTCCTTGTAGGGCGGCAGCGTGACGTCCTGCAGCGCCTCCGTCCAGCCCTCCTCCTCCGCCTGGCTCCGCGTCAGGGAGCCCGGGGGACCCGCTCCGCTGTGCCCGCACTCCTTGTCCCTCCGTTTCTGGTGGTGGAGGAGGTGCAGCTGCTCCTCTTCGCCCGCCTCGGCTGTGTAGTTGTCGGAGTCGGAGTCCCCGGAGGTGCTGTAGAAGGGGTTGTCGCTGCTGTCGTCGCCGGACTCGCCGAACACGTCGTCGGATATCTGCAGGCTCTCGTACCGGGAGCGGGCCGCCTCCAGGAGAGACAGCGCCTTCCGCCCGCATTCCGCCATCTCCCTCTCCTCAATGATGCTCCTCTCCTCCTCCTCCGTGTTCCTCCCCTTTCTCCAACGTGCTGCAGGAGCGGGGGGAGAGGTGCAGCCTTGAATGTGGCACCACCCTGCGCTTGTCTCGGCTGGATGTAGATGCACCTGCCCCTTCCTGGTTGTAGCTGTGCTCTGCTCCACGTCCGGAAACAATTCCGTCTGTTCACTGTGCCTGCGAGGCTTCGCACTGGGCAGCACACACATCCGGGTTGACAGAGAAGAGATTTCTGCACGTAGATTAAAAAAATTACACACAGAAGCACGTCAGCCAATAAGACCGCATTATCTACCCCAAATCCCACGAAGTATGGAAGCAGAAGAGTGCCAAAGACGCATTTTCTGCCCCAAATCCGACTTCAGTATGGAAGGAGAAGAGTGCCTACATCATCACAAAAAAAAAAAAAAAAAAAAAAAAGAGAGAGAGAATCCGATCAGTTAGCCTGGTTAAAACCAGAGCCATATAAAGTGAGAGTTGCGACACTTCCATAGACTTCCGTTGTAAGAATGGAATGCGGAAGTCACGTGGGTCATGGAGGGGGCGATTTGTTCCATGGCTGTTTTACAGTCTGACTCTGCCTGCAGTAGCGCTCTGTCGCCGCCAGAGGGCGCAGCTCCACAAGGTTTCCATAGCCGTTGTTTGGAACGATTGACCGCCTATCGGCGACATCAAAGAGTGTCAGAACTCTCTATATATATGGCTCTGGTTAAAACCAGACCCTGTCCTTCACTTCGCTTCAGACAAGGGTCTGGGACCTGTCCATTGAAAAACGATTCTTGCTGGAGGCGTGGGCTCTGCTGATGGCTGCTCCCCCGTGGTCTTCTGAACTTGACTTCAGCTCCGCCTCCTGCTGAATTTTCTCTCGCTCCGTTGTATATTCTGTGTTTATATGATAATAAAACGTCCTAATAAAATAAAATAAAACCATGGAGCGCTGGTCCAACACACCAGAAGACCAGGAAATCTGATGGGACTCGGGCAGCAACTTAAAACCTGACTTTAATTCTCTCGTGACAACCTGAGGCATTTCCTTGTTCAGCGGAGGGAGAGGAGGAGGAGGAGGAGGAGGGGGAGGAGGGAGCGAACACTTGACTTTTGGGAAAAAAACAAAAGAAAACTCCAGATAAGGGATTAAGAAGGGGAAATTAATAAATTTGTGTCACATATAAAACAGTCCTGCATCGCTTTGAATGAGAACATGCGGCTGCGAGCTGGGACAGGTGGGGGCATTTCCTTGTTCAGCGGAGGGAGAGGAGGAGAAGGAGGGAGCGAACACTTGACTTTTGGCCAAAAAAACAAAAGAAAACTCCAGATAAGGGATTAAGAAGGGGAAATTAATACATTTGTGTCATTTATACAACAGTCCTGCATCGCTTTGAATGAGAACATGCGGCTGCGAGCTGGCTGCGCTGGGACAGGTGGGGGCGTGGGTTAGGGGCCAAAAACTCCGCCCCTTCTGTTCTCTGATTGGTCCGGTCAAAAATCTACCGGAGAAATCCTTGTCTATGAGAGTAGTCCCAGACTGTGCAGTGAAGGGAAATGAGAATTGAGCGGAGCTGTGCAGGAATGCGAGGGCCAGGCTACCGATCAGTAGGCCCTAAGTAGGTATTTTAAGACAACACATAAAAAAATAATAATAATAATAAAAACACATTGCCACGCTAAGAATTTTTTTTAAAGCCATACAATGATAAGAATAAAGAAGTAGTTTTACAAGAATAAAGTCTAATAAAGTCTTAATAATATGAGAATAAAGTCATACAAGACTTTTTTTTTTTTAAATAGCTGTCATTATTTTTTTTCTCCCCACGAGTTGGATCCCTAAGATGGAGCTTTAGGGCCACGCTAAAAAAAAAAAGAAAAAAGAAAAATTGCTACCGTATTTTCCGACCTATAAGTCACACCTTTTTGCCTAATTTGCATGTCTTGCGACTACAGCGAAGCGACATATTTAGGGATTTCCCCCCCATATTTTTAGGCCAATTTTTGGCTGAGATATGACCGTTTCCATTCATTCTGACAAAAAAAATGGAGCAGGACCATTTTGGTCGCTAGGGGCGCAGTACCACTTTCGGCCGCTAGGGTCCATCGAGCGTTCCCAGCTTATGTGTCCGACAGCAGCCTCCTCTGGTCGGACTCACTCTGTTGCAGCACGGCCTCCTGCTCTCTGGAGGTATGAACTACTGTTACCTCAGTGTTTGACTGTTAGCAAAATAGCTCAAGAACCACAGGACAGATTTTGATGAAACTTACAGAAAGTAATCACTGGATGGACATTTATTAGCTGTAGGAGATGTTTGAGCTAAAATTCGATTTATTTACTATTTATTTTCGCAGCGCCCACACACTTTTGGAAGACCGTCAAAGCAAATAAATTTAAATCCAGCTGATTTGAACATTATGTTAATTTTTAAAGGAAATGTTAAGCTCAGAAACACTTTTGCTATAATGTCAGCAAACATATATATTTTTATAAGGTGTATATCTTGTTAAATTTTAAAGAAATTAAGCGTATCCGCTCGCTGCGCGTGCACGCTTCGTAGCACAGATGTAGCGAAACAATTTTTTTATTCAGCTGATTTGACCATTACGTGCATTTATTAAGGAAAAGTTCAGCTCAGACACATCTTTGCCATAATTTTCAGCAAACAAATAATTGTTTTTAAGTGTTAATCTTGTTAAAGTCCTACCGTGCACGCTCATGTAACCATTTCCAGGTTGTCACCGCTGACGCGTAACATACGCGACGCGTCAGCGGTAACGCATAATAGATGCGACTTATAGGGCGAAGCGACATATTTATGGATTTTTCCACTTTATTGGACATAATTGGACTGATGCGACTTATAGGGCAGAAAATATGTTACTCTAAGAAAAAAATTTAAAGCCATAAAATAACGAGAATTAAGTTGAAAATCTTAATATTACGAGAATAAAGTCTAAATCCACGACGCGACCTGTCAATCAGAAATGACCAATCCAAAACTAAATGAGTCGTAATATTATCCGAACTCCAACACGATAAAGCAGGGTTTACCGCATTTTAACTGTGGTAAAATGAAGAATGTTTGTTAAACTTTATTGTTATTGACGCTCTACTCAAAACGTGTTCCAATACTGCCACCTACGGATGCTGCTTCTGTACGTGAAGTCAGTACGTCATGACTTTCATTTTTGTTTCCTTTTGAAAACAGCACTCAGCGAGCAAAACTGTGTAATCTGATAGCACATCAGCATCAGATTATTATCAATATCAGGACGTTGAACCTGCCTATACAGTAAGGTGGTAGTTCCAGCTCTCTGCAGGTAAGGACCATTTAGCTTCGGATTTGTCATTTGCTGACACGCCTACTGGATTGATTGACAGGTGGATCCGACTCGTGGAGAAAAAAAATTAATGACAGCTGTGAAAAAAGTTATACGACTTTATTCTCCTAATTCTACAACTTTATTCTCGTAATTCTATGACTTTAGAGAATAAAGTGGTACGAGACTTTTTTTTTTTTGTCGGATCCATGACTTGACCTGTCTATCAATACAGTAGGCGAGTCAGCAAGTGACCAATTTGAAGCTAAATGCTAAGTGAGTCATTCAACACTTGCTCTTCTCAAGGGCGGACGCATCCTCTCGGTCTCTGCTTTGCTTTGTCTTGTCTGTGAAACTGTCTGAGAGCCTCTCTTCTACAAATATTCCGAATCATAATGGACTTCAATTTGGTCAGTTGGTCCCTCAACACAACTGATAACATTTCTTCAAAGAAGACAGGCTGTAGGCGATCTGATTTGCCCTGTTGGCCTGCACACAGCTGGATATCTCATTGACTTGGAAGACTTGATGACATGTCTCTGCTGTCATCTGTGGATCTTAAGGATGCATATTTAATTGGATTTATGATAACGTATTCCTGCTTTTTGGATTTGGCTGGTTCCTGGTCTATCAACATAAAAGGAAGACGTCGGCAGCAAATCTAGACCTGGTCAGGCTGCCTGCCTTACATGATGGTTTGGTTCATGTCTCAAAAACCCAGACATCAAAGTCAAAGTCAAAGTCAACTTTATTGTCAGATCTGCAATATGTACAGTACAGGACATACACAGGACCGAAATTGCGTTTCTCTCAGTCCCTCGGTGCAACAGTAAACATCTAAACATTGAAACACTGAAACATATAATAATAGACATAAGCATAAAATAGTAAAACTAACACTGTCCTGAGTTTTTTGCATAGTGGTATAAGAGTATGAAAATTTACACCAACTCTAAAACTAAAACATTAAACATTTAATGAACATAATATTGTCCTGAGTTTTTGCATACTAGTATAAAAAAAGAGTATAAAAAGTATAACTAAAATAAACTAAAGGTTTCTAGCATTGACATTTGCAAAGTGGCAAAGCAGCGTATGAGTCAATGTACACAGTATATGTATGAGGTAGTAGTTGATGTTGTTATAGAGGCAAAAAGTGGCATATGCAGTAAGGCACATTGGGCATCCCTAAATACATTTCGCTGAATGGATTAGATCTCTGGGATTTTCTCAGCCACGTTCCATTGGTATGGTCATTTTAATTTGGACATTTCGGATGCGAGTGGACCGACACAGACTGAAGGTAGAAGTCATTAAAGTGGGCCTCAATATACTGTGAAACTCTAACCCCGCCCCCGAAGCAGATTCAAAATCTCCCTCAAAATGGGCGTGTCGAGAGACAAGGAGGGGAGGAGGTTGGGGGTTGTGCTGCCTTCACGCCTCCTCCAGCAACAACCTAAAACAAACTAAATCTCTAGCCAACAACATAAACCAAGCAACAACAAAGAATAAACATGTAGATGTTTTTATCTATTCCACCCGACCTATCCAAAACAAAAGGCTAAAAAAAAAAGAAAATAATGCCACAAAGTTCTCCGTGACCGGGGATCAAACCCGGGTCTCCCAGATCCCAACCCAGATCGTACACCACTGACCCAACCAGGCATTCATGCATTGCTCCTCTATCACACACTATTAAAACAAAAACAACCAGACAGTTTCGATGAAGTGAAAAATATTCTTAAAATAAATAAGTTAAAATACACAAATAACTAGTGCCATTCCGAAAACTATAATATGCTTTGTTGCAGAGCTTTTCAGGAGTGAAATGTACCACTTCCATATAAGGTATGAACTGCAGTGAGGACCGTCTCATCTCCGCAGGGGATTGGCTCTGCTCGAACCACGTTCGTGACGAAAGCTTGCGAAAACACGTCACTTTGTGAATCCTAGACCGACAAGTAAATTAAGATGCAATACCTATGTTCAACCCATAGGGCTACCGTAAACATGTTTTTAGACCAAATATTGCCGATTTAAACAAATACGAACAATTACATGAAAATTAACACAGACATAGTGCTATGAAACTTTTTGAACACATTCTAGGGAGTTTATCAGCTAAACAAAGTTAAATTTTGGTTTAGTTCCTCTTTAAAGTTCTGCCTGTTCCTAGCCTGGTTAAAACCAGACCCTTGTCCTTCACTTCGCTTTGTACTAGGGTCTGGGACTTCTCCCATAGACAACGATTTCTCCGGTAGATTTTTGACCGGACCAATCAGAGAACAGAAGGCGGAGTTTTGTTAGTTTAGCCTGGCGAGGTCCAGGCTATTCAGATAAATAGCTCAGAAACCACTCGGTGGATATTTTTTCTGCTACCAGTGTGTAATTATATGGCTCTAATTTACTGACTGTTGGCCTAGATGAAACATTTGAGATAAAATTCGATTTTTTATAATTTATTTTCGTAGCGCACCCGAGGCTGTTTGGAAAATGTCAAACCGAAACAATTTAAATCCAGCAGATTTGACCATTTCGTGAATTGATTTAGGAACTGTTAAGCTCAGGAACACTTCTGATATAACGTCAGCTAAGAAATATATTTTTTCTCAGCAAAGAAATAATAGTTTTTTACCTTGTTTTCATGAAAATTCCTTCGTGGCGGCAGCCATTTTAACTGACGACGTCAGTCGACGTCGTTCAAAACTCCGCCTTCTGTTCTCTGATTGGTCCGGTCAAAAATCTACCGGAGAAATCGTTGTCTATGGGAGAAGTCCCAGACCCTAGTACAAAGCGAAGTGAAGGACAATGGTCTGGTTTTAACCAGGCTAGCCTGTTCCCAAAACAATCGTGCTTATCTGACATTCGGCTCACTGACTGGCCTTGACAGGCCGTCTTATCTCAACATGCCTGAGAGGTTTTATAAACCTGACGCTCTCACCCTCCCAAACCTGCTACTTAGGAATTCCACGGACTTTTCAGAGAAGCCCAGCTGAATAAACATCTTGTCATCATTTCAGGACTCTGGATTTGCCTCTGGCCGTCCTCGACCCAGAAGCAGGTGGCAGTATTGGGGCACGTTTTGAGTAAGAGCATCAATAACAATAAAGTTTGACAAACATTCTTCTTTTTACCACAGTTAAAATGCGGTAGACCCTGCTTTATCGTGTCGAGTTTGGATAATATTACGACTCATTTAGCTTCATACTGGTCATTTGCTGACACGCCTACTGGATTGATTGACAGGTCGCATTGTGAATCCTACTCATGGAAAAAAATAACGACAGCTGTAAAAAAAAAAAAAGTCTCGTACGACATTATTCTCATAATATTAAGACTTTTTAAAACTTTATTCTCATAATTTTGACTTTAAATTTTTTTTAGCGTGGCAATGGGATTTTTTTTTCTTAGCGTGGCCCTAAAGCGCCGATGTAACCATGTGACCTGTCAATCAATCCAGTAGGTGTGTCAGCAAGTGACCAATCCGAAGCTAAATTAGTCGTACCTCATTGGAGGACAACTGCTCTAACCACTCAGCCACAGTTGCCCCATATCTATCCATTCCCAAGTTATAGGATGTCCCAAGCAGGGCGGGACTGGGTTAGAGCAGTCGTCCTCCAATGCAAGAGTTGGGGGTTTGACTCCACCAGCAGTCACATGCAGAAATGTCCCTGGGCAAGGTGCTGAGCCCTTCATTGCCTCTGATGTGTGTCCCATGTGATAAAGCACTGATAAGTCTTTTTAGAATTTGTTCAATTAGCTTTGTACAGATCTAGTAGAGTGCTGTATGAATGGGTAAATGAGGGCACAGATTGTAGTGTAAAGCGCTTTGAGTATATTGATAAGATGGAAAGGTGCTACATAAGTACAGTCCATTTACCATCACACTGCCACCATTGGTATGGAGTTTTAGGGGTGAATGTATTTTAATCCATAAACATATATAACAAGACAAAACTTTGTGAATTTCCAGCTTGTAATTACAAAACCCTTTAGCTAAGGGAGAACATTATCCAGTGTATCTGATCACTCCAAAGGCAATCCTTTTGCAGACAAGACAGTTCTCATTAAATAAAGTGCTATGTGTTGTCATCATTGTATGTTCCCATACAAAGACGAAATTGGCTCTCTGCATTTAACCTATCGCGCCTGGGATTCAATTCAATTCAAAAGTACTTTATTAATCCCAAAGGGAAATTGTTATCATAGCTCTCCTTGTTTCATCCAAGAGTTGTTACATGCTGATAGATGTGGGCAGGAAGGATATTCTGCAGTGAATTTGAAGAATCTGGCCAAAGATACCCATCTGTCCACCTGGATCCAGTTTGCTGTCAGATCAAGCAGGTCTCTCACTCCTGGACAGCAAGACTGCCCGAATGCCGGGCAGAATTCCTCCTTGAGCGATGGTCACTCCTCCCAGCAGTCTGCCGAGCTCCTCGTTGCCACGGACAGACGCTGAGGGATGATCCCGGTCCTCCTGTTGTCACGAACCGAGTCTCCCACCAGGTCCAGGATCTTGGCAGGTACTCGAGCACCACTGCCAGGTTGACAGGAATTCGTCAGCGGCGCCTCCTTTTCAACTCATTTGAGATTTGGGGCTGTAGCTGAGATATTTGAGCATTTCAGATGTTAATCAGCTGCTCCTGGTTGTTAAAAAAAATGCCTCGTTGTCATGGTTATTCATCATAACAAATGCCCCAAAGTAAAAAGGTTTCAGTAAAAAAATTCCAGCTGCACAGCATCTTATACCAGAGGAAGTAATCATCCAAAAAGAGTGATTCACATAAAAAAAGAGGAATTAAAGTTTTCAAAAGCAATAAATCCAAATGAATGTAACAGAGCTAACAGGCAGCCACCCCAAGCGGCGCAATTCTAGAACAAATACACCCAGGTGGAGCAGTGGACAGCAAGTGCCCGGGGAGCTATTCGGGATTAGGTGTCCTGCTCAGAGACACCATGAGATGTGCAATGACCAGGGATCAAACCCAGGACCTTCGGGTCCCGAGTTGGCTGCCCTGCCCCTACACCATCTTGGTAAATAGTTTATATGTTGATTTCTATTATTCAAATTAATATTTTGATTGACTTATTCCACACTACCTCAAAATAAACATTATATAAACACAGTACAAGAAATGCATGGTAAATCAAGATGTCCGTGTATTGCAATAAAAAAAATAACGAATAATTTAATCCCAAGTTTAACTGACTAAACAGATATGTGAAAACAAGCAGTGTCTTCATATCAAATACTAACAGTTTTTCTTTTTAATTCATAATATAGTCAGAAGTAAATCTTTAATGAACATCATATTTAGCATAGAGAAAAAAAAAACTAAAAATCCCAAACCAATACAATTAATGAAGTGAAAATATAACTGTCTGAAACTCACAATGCTATTTTGCAAGTAAAAGTACAGAACATTTCAGTGAGCATTTAACAATGATCTAATTTTAGATGATTATTGAACAGAACAAAACAAGAATTAAATTCTGGAAGCATTTTGTTTGCAGTATGTACTGAAAGTTAAAAAAAAAAAAAGAGATGATGACTTTGTGAACATATTAATTGACTTTTAATGATGATGCCACATGTCTCATATTGATAAACAACTTCACCATTAGGCTACTTTTATCATTTTAAACTGTAAAAAGTAATCTGTTTTTTTTTATATAGTTAATGGATTTTCACAAATAAACCCTCAAATATGTGCAAATCTTATCACATGTTAAACTGGACCATCTGATTATCAAAAGAAACACTATTAGTGAGTTGAAAATGCTGAAGAATAGATCAAATTTACAGTGGCTACAGGTTATATAATCAGATCTCCATTTTTAACTATTGCTCATGTTTAATGCCCAACAACCCTACCCAGTAATAAACTGGCAACATTAAATTATTTACAAAATAACTGTACAACATGCCAGTAAAACTATTTGTTACTAGTGGTTTGTTTTTTCTTTTATAATAAAAAATGACGTCATTTTTTTAACAAAAGAGAGATATGTGTTGAGGTGTAACATAAGATAAACAAAAAACCACTTGGAGCTGTCCTGTGTCAATCTGATACAACCAGTAGACAAAAATCAAACTTCTTTCCTGGATCCTGGTCTTTGTCCAGTTGCTTGTGAAGCCTTTCAAAATGATTTTGGCTTCATGATGTCACAATCTATGAGTCATCTAAAAAACACACAAAAAAACTTTTACATAGTGGAATACGATATCTTGGACACTAAATTAATCAAATCTAGAAACATCTACCGGTAGTTCAAAATGTACAATAAGCAGTATCTTCCTGACTACAGCGACTTGAGTAACTTGACTAAAGTTAAGATTAAAATAATCCAATTTCAACTAGATCACAAAATGAATAATTCTACTTAATATTTCTAACTGTAATACACAAACTATATCACCCATAATTCTAATAAATTTTCTAAATCTAATTAATTTTTATTTTTATTTTTTTTTTTATAATTTTATTTAATTTTCCTATTTTTTTTTTTTATTAATTTTCCTAACTGTAATACACAAACTAGATCATAAAATGAATAATTCTACTTAATTCTACTTAATTTTTCTAATTGAAATACACAAACTAAAAGATGGCACAACATCAAGATGTTCACAAAATGAATAATTCTACTTAATTTTCCTAATTGTAATACACAAATTCATCACAAAAATGAATAATTCTACTTAATTTTTCTAACTGTAATACACAAACTGCTTCATAAAATGAATAACTCTACTTAATTTTTCTAACTGTAATACACAAACGTACCGTACATCATAAGTACAACATAATTGTAATACACAAACACGCAAGATTACATCATATAGTTTTTGAGCAAGTCCTTTTTGACCTTTTTCTTAAATGTATACATTGATTTTTCATTTTTAACATCACTCTCCAGAGCATTCCACAATCGAATTCCCTGAATTGAGGTAGACCGTCCTTTTAAGCTGGTTCTGAATTGTGGTTTGATGAATATCTCTGTCCCTTTGAGATTGTAATAACTTTGTCTTTTTATAAAATTTCTTTGGATATTTAAAGGTAATGTGTTATTATGAGCCCTATACATAATTGATAAAATACTATATTCTACCAATTCCTGGAATTTCAATAAGTTTAGTTGAATAAACAAGGTGTTTGAAGGGTGAGTGAAATGTTTTCTGGTGATTACTCTTACAGCTCTCTTTTGTAAAATAAAAACAGGCTTTGTAATAGTTTTGCATGCTTTTCCCCAAACCTCAATACAATAGATTAAATGTGGAGCAATGATTGTGTTATACAACATATGTAAAGCTTTATCAATTAAAAAATCCCTGACTTTATACAGTACTGCAATTGCTCTAGCTAGTTTTTTTTAATAGAATTTACATGATGTTTCCATGTCAGTTTGTCATCAATGATAACACCCAGAAACTTCACTTCACTCTTCGTGTAAATATGTTGAAAAATGGGACAGCGAATTTACTTTCCTAAAGTTTATTACGCGTTTTTTAAGATTTGTAACCGCGACTTTAGTGTCTCTCTCTCATGGGGGAAGGAACGATGTCCGTCAGCATGAAAAATCCGTCAAGCACAAAGGTAAGCCTGTCAGATTGTGATAACATAACTGGTTTGAAAGAGGCTGATAGGTAGTTATTTTAGATTTCTTGTAAACCTGTCTGTTCTGTTTTATTTTTTTTAAACAGAAGTTTTACATTTTGATATTGTCATACCTTTTGAATGGCACATTTACATATGCATTGTGCTTGTTATGTAGCACTGCTGTTTTACTTTTTCATCAAAAATGAGTGTCAAAAAGATCTCTAATATCATTATTGAAAGATAAAAATTAATACAGGTTAAATCTCAGGTACAGTATTAGAGTAATCCAAAAGTAATGTAACTAAGTTACTTTCAGAACTGAGTAACTAAGTAGTGTAATATGTTACTTTTTTTAAAAGTAACTAGTAATGTGTAACTAATTACTTATTTTGGGTAACTACCCCAACACTGCTCACTTTACAGATCACAACATCTTCAATTTCAAATGGATCGTCATCAACAATTCCCTTTTTGTTACTGAAAATCATGTAGTTAGTTTTATCTAAATTCAAAGATAATTTGTTTAATTTAAACCAAGTTTGTATTTTTATAAATTCTGTTTTCATCATATCCAAAATCTGTTTTATGTCATTACCCGAACTGAAAAAAGTGGTGTCATCGGCAAAAAGAACACATTTAAGTAGTGCTGACACATTTACCAAGTCATTCACATATAAAATAAACAACTTTGGTCCAAGCACAGAACCCTGAGGAACTCCACAAGTGATATCACGGAGGTCAGATCTAACATCATTTATTTGCACAAACTGTTTCCTGTCCTTCAAATAGCTAGATACCCACTGTAATGCTGGTCCTCTAATATCATATTTATTTAGTTTTTCAAGGAGAATGGTGTGGTCAAACGGTAAGACTCTACAATGTATTTCTGCTTGGCTATCAGAGTTAAATTAGAGAAAAATATATATAAATGCATGTTTTTAGTGGACATCACAGACAGCGTGAAGCAGAGGGTCAAACAGATGACCCAACATATGGTGCGTGGCAGCAATCTAACAGACATGCTCAGCGGAGTGACTGAATAAATTTGTTTAATTCCTTCCAACTTCATAATGAGATGATTATGTAATGACAGATTTGAGGCTCATGATTTATGGTCACGATGCACAGAGTCCAAAGAGTAGAGATGTTAAAACTACAAACAGGTGCACAGATATATACTGAAAGAAATAATATAGTGAAATCCTTCTTTAGATACAGTTTCTAATAATCCCACTCCAGAGACAGTGTGGTGGGCCAGCACTTGTGCAAACAAACTAACTGTTCATCACAAATCCAACCAGAACATAGAAAGAACACCTGTTGGATTAGATGTAGCAACAAGGCAGCTAAACTAGGAGTTCAGGGCCATGAAGGGAACTCTGACAACAAGCTGGAAATATTTTGGGATAGTTAAAAACTACACTGGGATTTTAAATCTGGGTTAGACAAACTGCTTTCTTTTAAAATCCAGTTTGCTTCAAACTGGAGTCACACAGCTCAGATGTGCTCTTATTTCTTATCAATCAGTGGCACAGTTTGTGAAATAAATCATCTCTACACACATCCAGTGAATTTCCCTGACACTGGAGCGGCTTCCTGCCACTTTAACCAAGTCCGGTGCGTCTGTGCCACCTTTTATTTTCACAAGTGACATGATAGGTTGCTGTGGACGGACAGAGCAAAGCGTTAGCTCATATCATTACAGTGTTGCCAGATTGGGCGGTTTTCATTCTCTATTTTGCGGGTAAAAATTGCTTTGGGCTGGTGGAGATAATTTGGGCGGATTTGGAGTCAGATCAGCAGTTTTGGAGTTAATCTATTAAACACATTTCAAACAGTCATTCATCATTATTTCATAGCAAAGCTCCCCTGAACTTTCTCCATCACTGATTGGCTATTGTCAACTGCCAGGGCGATCACAACAGAGAACTGGTGAGGCAGTTTTAGTGGACACCTTGTAGAGTGGGCTGAGCCGGAGCAGGTGGTACGTCGGAGCGGCCGCCATATTGGATGTGGCAGAACTGCCGGTCAACTGATTGAAGGAAATGGACTGAACTTCATAAAGCACCGTTCTACAAAGTGTTTTATGTTAATGCCTGTCATTCACACACACTAATATATTTGGAAAACAAACAGGCACCAAAGACAACATTTATAACTTTTAAAGTGATCATTAAAAATGTTTATTCCTTAAATATTTAGGTTAAAGGTAAGCACTAAACCGACATATGTATTCTTTTGAGTGTTTACAACTACTAATGTGTGTAACACTATTACTGTGGTGATAAATATAGAAATATTCATATTGAACATTAAATTTGTGTCTATAATAATCAGACCCTGAAATGTGACGTGTTGATTTTCTGAATAAAGAGCACTAATGATCACATTTAACTGATTTTGATTCATCACAATGATGAACATATAAACACCATACTGTATATCTTTACAGGAGTTGGGTGTGCGTTTTTATTTTTTTGATTGGGCGGGTTTTTGTGTGATGGGACGGTTTTAAACGAACTTTTGGGCTGGAAAACCTCGACTCTATCTGGCAACACTGCACATCAACCACATCTTTGTTGCTTCGGAAGCTGTAAAGCAACATAACGGTGGAGACGAGTCCACAAGAGATGGACGACAGATGGAGCACTGCACATGAAAGTCCATCTTTGTGCATTTTGCTGGTGAAGATTCTCAGTCATCCAGGACGTGATAAAATCAAAAAAACGTTCAATACAGAAACAACTGGACTGTAACAGAAGACGTTTCGCTCTTCATCCCGAGGAGCTTTCTCAATTCAAAGAGCAGAGTGTGGGAGTAAGGTTTGAGTTAAGATACACACGTACCTATGTAGATTGACAAATCACACCTCACACCTTAAAGTGTAACTCACCTCACCGTCTGAAGATAGCCCCAGCCCAGCACAAGATTTGAAAAATGCAAAAAAAAAATGGGAGTGTCAACAGACACCGCCTAAAGGAGGGGGAGGCGGGTGGGGGGTGAGCGAGGAGGTGTGGCCAGGACGAGAGACCGTCATTGTTTTTGAATGTTAAAATTACATTAGTAATAAACAACAAGCAACAACAAATAATTATTATGTAGATGTATTTATCTATTCTCACCCGATCTATCCGAAACAAAAGGCTTTAAATTTTTTTAAAAATAATACCACAATGTATGCCGTGACCGGGGATCGAACCCGAGTCCTTTGGGTCCCAAACCGGCTCCCTACCTCTTGACCAACTAAGCATTAATGCATCATCACTCCTTCACAGAATAAGAAAACAAATACAACCACATACTTTTAGAACGCTGGAGTTTTGATTAGATTTTGATGAAGTGAAAAGTATTCTTAAAATAAATAAGTTGCTAATCTGAAAATTATATCGATCAGTGGTGCTTGTATGGTACAGACTGTCGCACCGCGAGAGAGTGTGTGACACTGCGCGCGGACAGAAAGGAAGAGGCAGAGACGATCTCTGCAAGGGGAGTGGCTATGGTTGAACCTCTTTTATACTCAGGCAGGAGACGATGTGACATCAAACATGAGCAGACACGTCACACATGAGAGTTTTGACCAATAAGAAAATTAAGGTGTAATTCACCAGTTCAACCCATAGGACTACCGTAAACACGTTTTTAGACCAAATATTGCAGATTTAAACAAATACGCACAAATACAGTACATGAAAATTAACACAGACATAGTGCTATAAAACATTTTAAACACATTCTAGGGAGTTTATCAGCTAAAAAAGTTAATTTTGAGGTGAGTTACACTTTAACAGTAGGGGTTTCTTAAAGGTTCAGTCTGCAGTTTCTGTAGAACTGCAGCACTTAGAAAAAATTTCAACAGGCAAGGCATTCTGATCCCTCCCCCTCAGAGCCATATATGGCTCTGCTCTCCCATGGTCTGTTGAAGTTCAAATTCAAGCTCTGTTTTTATTGGCTGATTCAAATTCAAGCTCTGTTTTTATTGGCTGGTTACAAACTCTGTTTTTATTGGCTGGAAAATGGCGGGTCACCTTTTCTTTTTAGAAATGCTTATTTACCACCTGGAGAAGCAAGGGGACAATATTTTTTTTAATTTTTTTTTCAGAGATTACCTGGCTAACATCAGTCTGTCAGGAGGTAGTGACAGAGTGAAGAAATATGTTTATAAAAAAAGCTACATACTGAAGCTTTAAGGTCTTTGTTAGTCTAATTCACAGATTGCTACAAATAAAGTCCAGTTGTTTCTGTATTGAACATTTTTTTGATCTTGCATGCACAAGCGATGAGACTTAATTTATTGAATTTATGCAATTAAGAATGTTGATTACCTTGAACTTAATAATAATTTTGTGGTGTGTGGTGTACAGAGGCGGCTCCAGGGGGGAGCTAGGGTGTGCTATAGCCCCTCCTGGAAAAGTCACAGCACCCCCTTAGCACCCCCAAGAAATTATCAGATTATTTTCTTCTTCATCTGAGTTAATATTCTTTAACATGTGGTTGTTGTGATATTTTCCTCGCAAAACATAAATAAAAAATAAAATAAAAAAAACAGTGATTATATACAGTATCGAGTTAAAAAACAACAACAATCTGATCCACCAGCTGAAGCCTAGAAAGATGAGTGATGCTCTCAACACTGACCCAGTAAGGAGCAGAAACTGGTGACATGATGCCTCTGGTTATGCCATTTTTAGCTAATACAACTTGATAAATCATTTCCTGGCTTGCAGTGATAATAAATGACTTATCTGGTCACATTAAATAAATACTTTTAACCAAAATCCAAAATAAACTTTATTAAAATAGCCCCACTGCATCTAAATTCATGCGCGTATAAAACTGAAATAATTCCTGCTCAAAGAGTTCATTTTGCCTTAGACAAGAGAATTAGGCCTTGACTGATTTCTTATTATTGCTCGTTTGTTATTGTTGTTGATTTTTAGTTTGATTATTTTTATAATAAAACTTAAAAGACAACTTTATTCGGGTGATTATTCAGTTGTTCTGGTGTAGAACTCCCTGTAATAACATATTCAGCGTTTACTAATCAGAATCAGTCACTGAAGTAATTTGTAGAATATATTGATTAAGTTGTTGTTGGTCAGTAAACTGACCAGTGGGTGCCAAACTTTAATGAATGAAAAATAAATAAAACAAATGTAGTGGGGCTGAGATGGAAAAAGTGGCACCCTTCTTCCTCCATCTCACCCTTCGTTATGGCCACAAGCTTCTACCCCGAGGTTGTTAGACTCACGAACCCCTAGTCTGAATTATCACTGTGAAAACAAATCACTGTAATACCATTTGGTTATGTGCTGCTGATCTCATGCTGCTGATGTATTTCATGTTGCTGTGTTCAGTCGTCTTCATCTGCTCACACAGACTCATGTTCGTGCTGCTATTGTTTGGCGCATTGTTTCGTACTAGTAGTGCTTAGTGTATTTTACCAATATTTCATGTCTCGGATCTTTTTTACTGTTCTTCTTTACAATTTGTATTTTTGGATGTAACTGGGACCCTGTCCATAGTTTTGTTCCACCTTATGTACCACATGTGATGTGAATGACACACATTGACCTTGAGAACTGAAAGAACAAATGATCCTTTAGCACCCTAAAGTGCTTAGCCCCCCCCCCCCCCTAGCACCTGCAGAAACATATCTCTGGAGCCGCCACTGGCACTGTAACAGCATGTGTCCAAACAGGATCACACACAAGTCAGCATGAGTACCACAGCATCAAATAAATAATATACAGTATATTAAAAAAGGGGGGTGGGGTGTACTATCAAAGGTTTTGCTAGTGTCATCCTCTCCATCCACATGGACCAAGATGCACGCGTGTGGAAAACAAACTACTGTACAGTACTTATAGCTTTCACTGTGATGTGCACAAGCCTGCACCTCCTGCCCAATCACCTCCTGCAATGACCTTATCCATGTGCCTCCTCCTCACCGTATGTCTCCTTGTAGGGCGGCAGCGTGACGTCCTGCAGCGCCTCCGTCCAGCCCTCCTCCTCCGCCTGGCTCCGCGTCAGGGAGCCCGGGGGACCCGCTCCGCTGTGCCCGCACTCCTTGTCCCTCCGTTTCTGGTGGTGGAGGAGGTGCAGCTGCTCCTCTTCGCCCGCCTCGGCTGTGTAGTTGTCGGAGTCGGAGTCCCCGGAGGTGCTGTAGAAGGGGTTGTCGCTGCTGTCGTCGCCGGACTCGCCGAACACGTCGTCGGATATCTGCAGGCTCTCGTACCGGGAGCGGGCCGCCTCCAGGAGAGACAGCGCCTTCCGCCCGCATTCCGCCATCTCCCTCTCCTCAATGATGCTCCTCTCCTCCTCCTCCGTGTTCCTCCCCTTTCTCCAACGTGCTGCAGGAGCGGGGGGAGAGGTGCAGCCTTGAATGTGGCACCACCCTGCGCTTGTCTCGGCTGGATGTAGATGCACCTGCCCCTTCCTGGTTGTAGCTGTGCTCTGCTCCACGTCCGGAAACAATTCCGTCTGTTCACTGTGCCTGCGAGGCTTCGCACTGGGCAGCACACACATCCGGGTTGACAGAGAAGAGATTTCTGCACGTAGATTAAAAAAATTACACACAGAAGCACGTCAGCCAATAAGACCGCATTATCTACCCCAAATCCCACGAAGTATGGAAGCAGAAGAGTGCCAAAGACGCATTTTCTGCCCCAAATCCGACTTCAGTATGGAAGGAGAAGAGTGCCTACATCATCACAAAAAAAAAAAAAAAAAAAAAAAAGAGAGAGAGAATCCGATCAGTTAGCCTGGTTAAAACCAGAGCCATATAAAGTGAGAGTTGCGACACTTCCATAGAGTTCCGTTGTAAGAATGGAATGCGGAAGTCACGTGGGTCATGGAGGGGGCGATTCGTTCCATGGCTCTGTTTTACAGTCTGACTTTGCCTGCAGTAGCGCTCCGTCGCCGCCAGAGGGCGCAGCTCCACAAGGTTTCCATAGCCGTTGTTTGGAACGAATGACCGGTGTCGGCGACTTCAAAGAGTGTCAGAACTCTCTATATATACGGCTCTGGTCCAGGCTATTCAGATAAATTGCTCAGAAACCACTCGGTAGATATTTTTTCTGCTACCAGTGTGTAATTATATGGCTCTAATTTACTGACTGTTGGCCTGGATGAAACATTTGAGATAAAATTCGATTTTTTATAATTTATTT